>OVAP01005782.1:0-12607 GCA_900406295.1 Aurinia saxatilis
AGTGCGCATCAGTAGCATTTCTGGTCATTTATTGATCGGGGGTGTTACATGTGGTGTGCGTTCTTGACTTCTCTACCACACGCCCCTATTCTCTTCCAGGAAGTACTCCCTTGGCTACGCTCCTTACCAAAGCGTGTCAAACTAGTTGTCCGCCTTCTTTTCCAATCCACAATTTACAATCTTTGGCATGAAAAAAACCGAAGAATCTTCACAAACACCAACAGGCTTAGCTCTGCCCTCGTCGCAGAGATCTCTAAAACGGTCCGCAACAAGTTGTATATCCTTGACCGAGTGAATGAGAAAACACTCTCCAACGACATGAAGACTCTTATCTCACCACTTGGTTCACAAATTTCCACCCCACGATCCACTAGTCATCAGCACTTCCAGCTCGTCTTGCTTTTACCGCCTGAGCTGTAAGCTTTACTGAGTTTCTTGTACCTTTGTTCCGGTTTATTCTTGGTATGAGTTATGCACCTCCCTCGTCCCTTAAAATTCTTCTCTAAGGGATATCAGCTGTAACTGTTTTTTCTTTGGTAATAAATTTTAAACTTAGTACCAAAAAAAAAAAC
Organism: Aurinia saxatilis; assembly: GCA_900406295.1. NCBI lineage: Eukaryota > Viridiplantae > Streptophyta > Magnoliopsida > Brassicales > Brassicaceae > Aurinia > Aurinia saxatilis. Next base: position 573 of record OVAP01005782.1, read on the forward strand.
TCGATCATCATCATGCGCATCATGTCAGCATTTTCCTCACGTTGCTATTGAGCACTTTTCTCCAGGGGCATGATCGTAGGATCGTTTTGCATCTGATACAAACTAAAGCAGTTTTAAAAGCTGAAAAATAAAAAAAAACTTGTGACATGCTTTTTTTATTCTTTAAAAAAAAAAAGAACTCCATTCGCTACGCAAGTCTTCGCTTCCATTCTATCCTTTGTTTGAAAATTTTGAGTTCTTAACCTCAATTCCCTGCTATCTTGTTAAGTCACAAATTGTTTAGATTAAGAACTCAAAGTATTCAAAACGAGAACGAAAATTTGTGTAAAATTTGAAGTTCTTAACAATGAATTTGCCGAAATCAAGAAAGATTAACACAGGCTGAAGGGTGATGTAAATCCTAAAGATAACAAAATAATTAAATGGAAAACCTAAACACAAGCTCAAACGATAAAATCTAGGGGTTTAATCATATATATTCACTTTTCTATATATATTAATCATATATACCCACATTTCTTTCTTTTAATTACATATACCCACATTTTTTATTTTAATACTATTATAATATTCATTTATCAAAATTATTTTCCATTACAATAAATTTGTAAGGTTTAAGATTTTTTATCGTCTTAGTTGATGAATTAGATCTTTTAATATTTAAGAAAAACTTGTCGTCCAGTAAATTGACAATTTTGTATGCCATGACAAATTAACAGGGACTATAACAAATTTCAGTTACTAAAATAGTAGAATGCTTAATCTTTTATTTGGTAAATCCTGGAGATTTATAGACCTTTACCCAGTTTTAATTTGTAAATTCAAGGATTAAAATTATACGGATAGTGCATTAAAATATTGCAGCTTGGTGCATTATGATATTGCTTGCGTTTATTAATGTAGGAGGAGTAAGAGGAAAAGAAAGAATAAACATATAGAAAAGAAATACGATATGATTTGAGACAAACAAAGGTCAAACCAAAAACAAAAGGAAGAAGCAATCTAACGGCGAACTGAGTCTCCGGTGACGGGATATCCAACACCGTGCCTTCTGGTGGGGAAAACCAAGAACAGCAAGCTGCAAATAACACCAACTCCCATGGGAACAATATCCAAAACCTTCTTGGTTCCTTGCTCCGGCGCCGGATAGAAACAACTCACGGCGTTCTTGTCCCTCAGAGCCACCGAACCGAAAACAAGCACGGACAGAACGGCGTGGATCCAGTCGACGACCCGAATGCGGTATTTTGCAAGATCTGGTAAACCAGAACCGGAGGGGTCAGGGTAGTCAAACACCCACATACCCTTGCGAGTAGCGAAACCGTAATAAACGTTGCCGTCGTCGGCCTTGACACTGTCGGTGAAGGAGCTGAGGAAGCAGGAAATGGAGAGGAGCGTGAGGAGGACTGCTGTTAGAACGCGGGTCGCGTAGTCGCAGGAGCCGTTGGATGTGAAGACAGGAATAAGAAGCTGGAAAGCTAAGAGGGTTCCGGTGGGAAGGAGATTGGCTAAGTTTGCAGCTGATGTCAGCGTCTGTGACATGGCATGCTGAGATGACGACTTTAGCCTCTGCAGCTTCGGAGCAGACTCCGGCAGCTTGGTATTAGTTGGGTTTCTCTGCGTTAGGGAAGAAGAAGACATTCTTTCTTTCGTTCGTTGTTCTTAGGATCTGTTGATGATGATCCTATCATATACACATAAATAAATTTAGAGAACGTGGTCGTTGACGTGCTCAATGTTATTTTAACAAGTCAAGAGGCGAAGGCCGTCACATTCCACTCTTGCTTGTATGTCTTTTTCTCCTCCACCATTGGACTTTCAAATTTGTTTCAAACTAGATCATAACTCTTCTTTTAGAATTTTATATCTCTGACAATTAGCCAATTTTTTTGCGTGCAAGTTACAATTAAGTATCCCAATTTACTTTGATCCTAATCATAATTTCTTTTGGACAAGTCTCAATTGCTATGATCTCTGCAGTACAGCATTTTCTTTACTTTAGATATTACACAAAACCACTCATTAAAATAAGCCCCTATATACGTTTGTGTGTTTCACTCCAACGACTTGAGCTTGGAAGCGTGGCGCCACAACAAACCTCCGACTAGATTGTTGAGCCCGTGAGAGGCCATCGGAACAACAAGACTCGACGACAAAACCGCTGCATAACCATATACTATACCAACAATTGAAGCCCTGAGAAAACAAAAGCGGCAGCAAAATATATTAGGTAAGCCGGAAAATGAGATAAGGAGATGCAAGAACATCTGAAGGCAATTAATTATATATCGATGATTCGATCAATTCTCGTCAGCATTGAGGGTACCAAAATGTTTGATAAAAAATGGTTTACCACACTGCAAAAGAATACTTCCTTCCACTTCCAAGATGAAGAAAACCGAAGATGAGTCCAACCGCTAAAATACCATTCCAATTGGTTCCGAACAAAGGCATCAATCCACCTCTAAAGAGCATCTCCTGTAGATACATAATGTCTACATCAATCAAACCAATAAACTGAGGAACTTTTTTGTGTTTGTATTGTTGATTGTTAATCTGTTACCTCACTCACTCCGGGTAAAATCGAAACCAAAAGGTAATCTTGAGGTTTGAGCGAAGTAAGAATCTGCAAGTAGTGACACCAAAGGAGACAATAAGCACTATAGAGACCAACAGTAAAGATGTTAAGTAAATATGTTTTACCTGCCGGTTTGCTGCTTCACTAGAATCAGCAAAGTCTGGCCAAGAATTTAGTAGTACGAACCTGCTTGATGATATAAGCACAACAATTCCAGCAATTAAACCGAGGTGCCAAGTTTCAAACCCAACTGCAAACAGAAGACACAAATACAAAACCAGTTTTGTTTTTGGTTATCTAGAATGGTTATTACACCACATGATCGTTTTTGTTCGAGATGTTACATGGTATATCAGTAGAGCAGTCTGGAACGGGTAATCCTTCAGTCGAAGCGACATGAGATGCCTAAATGGAAACGAAAACAGTTAATTTCAATTGTTAGGAGTCACGAAACGTAAACTTTCAAAGGTATACAAACCTCCCTGATGATCAGGGCCACTGCAGCCATAAAACCCGAAGTTACAGTGCACGCCTTGAGCACTTTTTCTCGAGGAGCAACAACAACATCAATGGAGTCCTTTGATGTAGCAGTGTCATCAACTTGAGCTTCTTCAAATCTCGTAGAAGAAACTTCTTCTTCTTCAGTAATACTTCGCTTGGGTATGTCTTTACTTTGTTGAGATTCTTTTCTAAGTTTCTTAATGGATTTGCGGCTCGAAAGGGATCTTACATCAAACTTAAAACCCTGAAATAGCATAATCAGACTATAAGATTAACGGTTGAAAAAAGTTTTGGTACCAAGGACAAGCAAAACTTAGAAAAATCTTACAGGTTTGACAGCTTCTACTTGCCGGACATCATACAGATTAGGATTCGGACCAACTGATCAAATTAAGCACAATTCAACCAAATCAAGATTTAGAATCTTTGTCGCATGCACAGAATTTGATCATATCGAGTTAGGAATCTAACTTACCTACCTGGACGAAGGAAATGAACAGAAGACGAAACTCCTCTGCTCCAAGATTGCAGAGCGATGAAACCCATCAGAGATTTTCAAGTCTGTTCAGTTTCCATAACAAGCACAAGTAACGAGAGGTCTGTGTATTGCCAGCTTCATACGGCGTCGTTTGTTGTATTTAAGCTTCAATCATAGAAGCAATGTTCCAACCAATTTTTCATTTGGTGAAGCACTAGACAAATTATCCGGATCCGAAGTACCGAATCGAACCTGATCTAAAAAACGGATGCTAAATTCGAATTCAAACCTATAAAATATTCAAACGGATGCTAAACTCCTATATCTAAAAAACCAAACTTGTATTCAAACCGAACTGATACCCGAACAGCCAAAATATAATTATATATGTATAATATTAATTATATTTAAAGTTGATATAACTAATTTATCTAAAATTAGAATTATAAATATAAAAATATCAGTTGTTTTTAGATCAAAATAATTGAAATATCCAAAATAACCAAAATATATAAATTTATTAGTTATACTTATCATAATNTAATTTAACCAAAATTTATTCAAATTTACCTTTTTTTAATTTTATTTATAATTAATTTCGGGTATCCGAACCTGAACCGAATCCGAGTGATACCAAACCAAACCCGATCCGAATCTATAAAATACTTGAACGGGTGCTATACTCCTTTATCAAAATACCCAAAAAATCCGAACCGAACCCAAACGAGTATCCAAACGCCCATCCCTATAGTAACCAATCCATTTTAAGACTATAGTTTTGAGCTCTAAAATCTGAAAATTTAATACAATGTCGATCAGAACAAGTTAATACTGTGACAAAAGCTCGTCTCTGTTTTTCTTTTTTTATTAGAGTTCAAGTTTGTAGATACATTCATCTATACACGATGAAGGGAGACAGAACAAGTGATCATGTATGTAATGATGAACTCCGAAACACAATTGTCAACAGTAAAATTGAGATCAGAGAGGGATTCTATAAGTGGGATCAAACATCTTCAATATAAACAAGTTTCCCTTGTCACCCCTTGATAACCTGCAAAACAAAAATATTGTTTTTAAGATTCAAACGCACATAAACACATATGACTACAAAAAGTCTCATTCACTGACCGCAGTTCCTCGTCCACATAGGTAATCTCCAGCTCACCACGTGCGGTATCAGGTGCTTTCACAGGAATCTGCACAGCAAACACCAATTAGATCATCGTATAGAGAAGCATATAGTAATGAGTCAGTAATGCGAATATAGCAGAAAGAGTACTTACAAAGCCGAGAATTTTAAACACTTGGAGTTTCACAGCAACCTTCTTTGAGTTGAGGGGTGTCAAATCTCCAGTTACCTATGGAAAGATACAGTTTGCCAATACATCAGCCCCTTTACAGCATTCACTTTCACATGAGACTCATTTTACAAATTCCGAAAAGGAATATTGCTCATACAGAACAAAAGCCCTCCAAACATCAAGCTACATAGATGAAAAAAGTGTTGGATTCTGTTTTTATGTTCTTATCATGTGTGAGTTGTAGATTTACAAGGTCTAAGAACTTTGTATCATCAGAATTTGTACATATGGATAAAATTGATAGGTAAATTTACAACTCAAACATGATAAGAACACAAAAATTGACAGGTCATAGTAACACAAGGCGAAGCTATTTGTGCAAATGGTACACATAAGGATTCAGCAGAAGAATGAGTTTGAAACTTTACCGAGTTGAAGAAAGGCCAAGTCTCCATGTTTTGCACCTTTAATGTATCGGCGTTGATAGATTGGTAGTTTGTAATTGATCTTAAGAACCTTGGTTTCTGTCAAAAGAGAAAGGAATGAGAACAGGCCAAAAAATAGACACAAGAAGAACAAGTTGTACCTTTGCCTGTAAAATGGAAGCAGAGGTTGTATAAATGAGCTCCCATTTTCCATTGAGTAAATCAGATTTCAGAGGCTCCTTGGTGGGATTAACAGCTTCCACTTTACGAGCTAACTGTCTCCATACAAACAAAAAGGTCGTGTATGTGAGATCAGTGGAAGATTTATTCCCACATTTTGTCTCATCCCTGATAAATCACTCAAACTCTACTACACCAACTCCGCTCTAGAAAGAAAAAGAGAAAGAACCTGATCAATACGACGTTGGTCATCAGGCGAAGCAGTGGCGCCACGTTCGAGAGGTGCGATGGCTTCGAGAAGCTCCTGTTTGAGCTGTTTCTGCTTCTCTGCTCTACCATTTCTGGTTAGAAACGCCGGAGGAAAGCTGAAAACCGCCTGGATTCTCAATCTCTCTCGATCACCTTTTCTAATGTACTGTAACTTTGTCGGAACGGCGAAGCCACTATCCGACTTCATGAGACTGCCGGAATGATTAAACCCTGTGGTCGGAGACATCGGAACTCCCGTCTTTAAGCACCAAGGCAAAGCCATGAAATCAGACAATAACAAAGCTTTCCCCTATGGACTATTAAGAGTTCGTTTCAAACACAGACACGGAAGAGGAAGAGGAAGAGAGTTTGCTCTGTCATTGCCATGCCTGACAACAACACCCACCTAGAGATAAGGTTTTTTTTCCCCTCTCCTATGAAATGAGAGGCCCTCGGTGTTTCAGACTCCACCACGGCGTCGTTTGAACATTTATACTGAGCTTTTACATATTTTTCTTAAAATTACTCCAAGGTTACAAACATTTCTTTATCTCTAACTAATACTACACACCAGATGTGCCTTTGGTCCTTGTGACACTAAGGATGAGGCAATCTTTTTGTGTGTCAAATGGGTGATTGAGTCTATGATTACGCATAGGCAAACACACGTAATTTTTGCTTCAGGATCTACTCAGAGCCATTATCAAACCGAAAGCTTGCCCAGCTCTGTTACCTCAATCGGATCCTATTTATTACTTTACTCACTCATTTTTTGGATTGGCAGATTTTTTGGGAATCGAAACTTATAAACCATAGAGCTATACGGATTGCTCACAATGTCACCATGGAAGCTAGTTTACATTCTTATTTTGAGGAAGAAAAATCCCTAGCTAATGGTTTTGTGAGTTTCGATTCTTTCTCTTACTCTGTTGTTTTTGCTTTTTGATTGTCTCATACCCTTCCTGTAACATTTTGTAAAACCTTTTGGCTATCTTTAATGACAGGTATATTTTTCAGTGAAAAAAAAACAAGATGAATGAGCAATTATTTTCTCTATTTCCCAATGTCAGCCAACAACACAAAAGAAGAGTACAAGGTTGGGACTACAAACTATTGAGTACATAGTTATATGAAGAAACTGAAATCTATTTATTCTACACAGCTTCTCCTTAAATCAAGAACTAGTTACCTTTATAGCATATGCTTTTGATGAGATTAGGAGCTGAAAGGACAAAACTTTTGAAATCTTCAACGTGAAAAGCCTCATATTTATCAGCTGTGTTGAAGAATAGGAATCTTTAAACCGGGGTTGTCTCTGACTTATGTTTTCCTTCGCTCCGCAGAATATTAGGAGAGAAAGTTTCTTGAGTTTTCTTCTTAGTCTGTGAGGGATGAATCTTGCAGTGTTTGTGCTTCTCCATCGCTGCATTTCTGGTGTTTATTGAGGATACTTTATGGAAAGGTTGTTGAGTTTTTTTTCCTGAATTTTGATTCCTGCAAAATCTTGGCGAAGTTAGACTTACCGGTGGTACCTGCACAGGATTATAATATCTTACATCAAGATTCATTGCCCAAAGTTACAGTAAGTTCCAATCTGATAACTAGTTTTTTTACAATACCTGAGAACCACCAGGTTGAGACTTCTTGTGTTCTCCAGATGCTAAGCGAGTGTTTTGATTTGGCTTAAAGCCACAAGACAATTGCTCTTTTAAAGCATGCTCTCTCTTGTTCCTTTCTTCTTCTACCTTCTTGAAGAACTAACAGACACCCAACAAAAAGAGAGCTTCATTAGAATTATGTCCCCTGATCTGAAAGAGAAAGGGGGTCTCTAGTTCTACCTCTTTCCTCTTTTCTGCCCTTTCATCACTTCTGAAGTTGAAAGGAGAAGATACAGTGATAGACTTTGCTCTGCTTCTGCTATGAGTTGAAAGATCTTCGCTGCTGCAAATGCATTAGACAAAACCATCCTGCGTTATTTCCACATAAACCAGGGAGCTAACACAAATACGTTTGATAAACAAACTCAAAAGATGGTAGTGAGTGTTTCTCACTAAAAAGTTGGTGCATAAACTGCTTACCCGGCAGAAGGCTGTCTTTGCACATTGTTTGGTATTCTGCATAACACTCTACTACCTATAGTGCTGTTTTTCCTGTATATAAGAAACCAAGTTAATCATAAGCTTGAACTGGTAATAGATAAATAAGAATGTTTTCGAAGATGGGTGGATCAGTAACCTCTTGTCTTCTGAGAGCAGAGTACTGGAAGGGGGAAACTCGGATAACCTGACAGCAGATGCCTACAATATATCTAAAGTTCAGCATATATGCCTGAGATAATACGCAATGAAAAGGAGAAATTTGGGAGGACAATTACTCTGTTTGAACATTTTGCAGCTTTAGAACCTTCTGTGGCTGTTCGAGACAATGGTCTCTTGCGGCTTTTTGAAACTCCTGTCGGTTCGTTTCCATTTGGCAGCACACCGTTTCTAGCATTTGATGATGTTGTTTCCTGTGTAGTGGACTCTCTTGCTAGTTCTTTCGGGGCTGCTTTGGTCGTTTGACGAGCAGAAGAAGCAAAGTTGAGTGACATGTGAACTGAACTTGAACCTGATCTCTTCTTCTTGTCTGCTATCCCTGCACCTTTAGCATTGTTATTGCTTCTAGAACCGTCTTGGGGAATCTCGGCAATATCCTTTTCGGTCTTGCCAAAAGGAGGTGATCGGTTTTGGGTTTTTGATACACTAATTGACCTCTTACTACGCAAGGGTGGCTCTTTTCTGGTTTTCTTAAGTGGCAAATCCACTCCTGTGTGGAAGGAGGGTTCCAATTTTGAACTTCTACTGCAGGCCTTTGATCCGGAAGAACTAGGACGTCTTTCTTTGATCAAAGAAGTAGAGTTCTCCTGGAAAATGCCACGGGCATTAGTAGGAAAAAACCCAAAATATTGACTAAGCAAAATGTGACAATTAAGAATTGGATGGAACAGTACCTCAGGAACAACTTCCATAGAATTAAAGCTGTCGACACTAGTAACCTTCACTTCTCCATTTGATAGAGCAACAGAATCCACCTCAGCATTAGACACATCTTCAAGCATTACTTCATCCATGGCCGTATCAATATTCGCCAAGAGTGGTTCTGCTGAATCTATGACAGAAATTGATGGAACAACAGAAACCTCTCTGTGCCTAACTTCATTCATGGCCATACCAGTATCCACCTCTAGTGTATCAACGAGATTATCATTCAGTACTTGACAGAATCCGATTTCATCACTGGCTTTAACCTCCACTTTCTCGATCGTTGTCTGTGTGGCTCTCCCGGCAGCTCGGTTCTTAAAGTGAGCTTCGAAAAAAGCTTTCTTCTGTGCCACAGAACCAGGTTTGGTAAACCTCTCAACCTCTTCCAGGTAACGATTCTGAGTGAAAGCTGACCACTTCTCCCATTGTAGAGATTCTGACGCAAATCTACCAAACGATACTGATTCTGTGAGCACACGACGAGAATCCACCTGCAAACAAACAAACAAATCTCAAATTCTCTTCCCAGATACTTCAGATTTCATCAATCAACATTCTATAAGAAATCGATTTACAGAAATCGAGTCTCCGATGTTTAGAAAACCTAAATCGATGATTCCTTGTTGGATTTGAATGAACAGAACCTCGGAATCAAAGTAGAACAAAGCAATTCAGAAGATAGAGAAACAAATCGGAAGTAACCTCGTTGGTTTCATCACGCGAAGCAGGTTGCGAGAATGATCTCACAAGACACACGGATTCTCCCATCTTCTCTCCAGATCCAAAACAACTTTACTCTCTAGCTCCTCGCCTTTCAATCTCCAGTAGGTCCGAACTCAAAGCTAATTGATTTAAATTCTCCCAACGGCCACTTTCTTTGCCTGTTTTTTTACTGGAACGATCTCAAGGACTTTTAGTTTTATATATTGCTGTTTTAGTGTTTACCCTTGCTCCCTATAATTTATTAACGAAACCTATATTTATACTCTATTGTATGTTTTTATTTCTTTCTTATCATGTGTTTTTGGTAGCTGTCATAAGCTCTTTTTATTTTTAGCTTACTAATCCTAATATTTATCTTTCCATATTAAATTATGAGAGTATGCTTCACGTAAATATATTTTTAGTGCTAAATTGGTAAAATTCCTAAAGTTTTAAAATTGGATATGTGACAAAAATATGCATCCTTTACACATTTGTAAATATATATTAATATAGTTAATGAAATATATTTATATATTTTAATCAGGAGTTAGTTTAAATGATAAATTGATTCTTCAGTGAGATATATTTTGTTTTTGAACTTTTCGTCTATTTATTACATCACCTGATCTCTTATATTTGCCCTTTATTTGAAGATTTTTACGTTTTAGTGGGCTCCCAACGGCTAGTTGCTTAATAAACAAATCGGTCCGGTTTAGATCACTTAACCGGGTTTGTAATCAGAGAACATGGAGAAAGGGTTGGATGACACTAGGATTGGGAGAAGCAAATTCGAGCAATCCTACATCTTCCTCAAAGTTGTTCATCTCTTGTTCATTCAGATTCACCCAAGCTTCAATTCCACCATCTTCTTTCGTGTCGAGAAGCGTAACGATGTTCTTCTGCCTAATCGAAGGAACACCGACCCAAACCGGTTTTCCCCAACCGAAATCGGTTTCGTACAAACCAAATCGACAAGTACTTGACAAGATGTAGAAATCGAAATCTCCACTAGCAATCATATCTCCTGCTTCTTTCTGGTAGTTACAGATGATCTCTGTTGCATACGGGTTTCCTACAAACTTTGGTATATGGCTATTTCGAAACCTCTGTTTCGATTTTCGTATTTCGGAAACCAAATTTTGAAGGCTTTCTCCTTCCTCTACTTTTGCTGCGAAATAACTCACGAGATTCCCGATTGAGTTCTCTGTAAACAGTGGGGAGACACGTGACCGTAGACTCGCAGAATTTGCAAGAATCGATGGTTTTGATGTTCTTGAAACACTTCTTGTAGCTTTCATTGCAATTTTCCATATTAGAGCTGAAACAGCTTCGACTCTTGTAGGTTGACTCACTTCAAAGCTTGAGGCTTTGGCTTGTAAAGCTTGAATACTCGGAGAATCAAAGACAAATCTCTTCGTAAGGGTCTGATTCACCACGATCTCTGGCTCAACCACTGGTGCAGGGGAAGTCTCAGAGAAGTTTCCAGGTGGAAAGATCTTCACCGCGTCGAAAATCGGAGATCCAACCATTTTGATTGATCCTCGAGACGAGATTGCAGCCCAGCTCTTCATAAATAAACCGATAGAAGTCGCGTCGGCAAATTTATGAGAGACGCAAACTCCTATGGCCATGCCTCCACACTCAAAAAAACTTGCTTGAGCAAGAAGCAGTTTGGTTTTTATCTCTATGGAATCGACTGATGTAGGAATCAGTTGTTGCAAGCTGTCTGAAGAAGGCTCGTGTAGGAGATTCGAAAGCGGTGAACTGACTTCCGCTTTGAGAAAATCAGCGCCGGAGTCATTACAGTCGATGCTTATGTTGCCATTAAGCCGTCCAGCAAGAGGGTAGAAATGAGTTAAAGTCTCAGATAACGACTTCTTCAACTTCTGCAACTGCTCAGGTGGTTTGATTTGGTTATTACCTGAATAGAAGAAAACCATTGGACCAAAGATTGTTGGACCGAGCTGTTCTAAAAGAGAGAGTTTAAAGCTCTTTAAGTGGTTTGGAGTTGGTGATGATGGTTTGATGATTTCTCTGGAGATCACATCAACTTTTTGATGAAACCTCCTTGAGGAAAACCGAGAAAGGGTCATCGCAAAGATAAAAAAAAAGTGTTTAGGTGTTTGTTGTTAGAAGAATAAGAAGCAACATGTTGTACCAGAACTTTTAACGGAGAAAATTCAAAGATCCTTACAGGAAAATGCCAATAGATCCTCCATACACTAAAGGACAACTTTTTCAGATTGCGATCATTTTAATATTAGAGCAAAATCTCTCATACACCTAAACTAAGTGACTTTAGACAGTAGAAATTTGCGATTTCATAAGATGTTTACATGAACAAAGTATACAGACCAATCAATAACTGAAAGAGAACAAGACTAAAATCTCTCACACTGTTTAACCGAATAAAACTAGTTCTGGGGTCGAAACCAGAGACTTTCAAGCAAGCAAGTGAATTGTATATACCTTTCAGGCGTAAAGACAAGAAAACAAAACATGAAACTGATGGTTGCATCCTGTAAAGTGCAGAGAAAAGCTTAGTTCGCCATTGATGTGTGTCCCTTTGAAGCAACAATCTCCTCTAGCTGTCTC
>OVAP01005783.1:0-12606 GCA_900406295.1 Aurinia saxatilis
ACAAAACGAAATAAAATTGTTAGTCATTATCTACCAACGGCCCTAGCAAACGAGGATCATCAAGCTAACATATGGGACCGCAGGTAGTCCGTACGTCTAATCGACCAACGCTAGCTTCGAATATGGGTACGAAGAAGAAAAAATTGGACCACGCGTAGTCCTTGTTTGGAAAGTGGTCAATAACTCGTCGATCAGACTTGTTAGACAGAAAGTAGATTCAGGGATCGCCCCCAGGGGTTCGCGAAAAACGCAGAAGATTCTGGTAATGCTCTGCGGTAAGGGTCACACCGCACTCGACACTGCGCACTAGAAGACCAACTAAGTGCCGAATGGACCTTGGGGTGAGTTGTGCGATGCAGGCATTGTGGCATCCAAGATAATCGAGGATGACATTTGGGATCGGGAACCAAAGGTAGCATCTGTCGATGAAATTCTCATACATTGTGAAAAAACCAGGAGGTGGAGAGTCTGCCCTCGCATCTTCGTCGGGAACAACGAGGTCCACCTCTTCGGATATACCATAGCCCATGCGCAGATCGTTAAGGGTTTCTTCGGTACACGAAGATCTTCCATCCTGGTACACAACTGGCTTTTCTCCTCGCCTGTACCGGACTCTCCTCCTCTTCCGCCTCTTCGCCTTAAGTATTTCTTCAATATCCGCCAAAGGACCGTAGCCGTGTTGATATTCCTCCAGCTCCACCTTCATCAGGTCGACCTTGAGATCCATAAGGGACTTCAGCGAAGTCGGGGCTTCGCCGCAACTTTGCGGCACGTCCTCGCCTTTGTGGCTATCCGCATCTTCGTCGCTTCCACCGTCTCCAAGAAACGACCCGACTTCGCCATCATCTTCATTTATCTCTTCGCCATTACCGTAATTTCCTTCCCTCACCTCGCTGTTACGCTCATCCAGGTCTTCGACGGATTTACCTTCATCCCGTTCCCGGTTTTCACCTTTTCGACCGGTGGACCCAGCAGTACTGCCGTTTAGCACTCTTCGCCAGTCGAAGAAGTCATCGAGAGACTCAGAAGATGACATTGTTCGCGGAAATTCGGATCTATCTTATGAAACTGACAAAGAAAAGAAGGGAAGTTTTTAGAAAATAGGAGACAAAGAGATGACGATGGCGAAGAGGTCACCGTAAAATCGTCGAAGGCACTCAGCGGTGCCACAAACATGTCCAACTTAAGATTTTGCCAGAACTATACCCTATCTACGGCTTTTTATCTATAAACCTGAAGAACCCTAAAAATACAAATGAAGAACAGGAGAGAGAACAGAGCATACCTTCGGAAGGGAGGATTCTTCTCTTTTCTTCTTCTGAATTGAAATGAAGGAAATGGACGAAGAAGCATGAATATATAGGAATCTCAGGCATCTGAGAGACATACCTCGGGAACTGACATAAAGGTGTCTCGGGAACAAGCGATACAACTGTCAGAACAGTGAACCCATCGATGACTCTTCGATTTCGTCAACGGCTTTTCGCAGTCACCAAACGGCTCTTCGCCTACACCTATCCAATGGCTCTTCGCCTACATAAGCGCTTCGCTTATACCCGAACAAACGTCTCTTCGTCCTGCTAATGAACACATCATCCCCTTAGTAGGCTCCTCGCCTTCACCGTGGATGTAGGCACTGCGCCTATATCTCATTACAGGCACTACGCCTATATCTCATTACAGGCACTGCGTCTATATCTCGTTACAGGCACTGCGCCTATATAACATTACGGGCACTTCGCCTATATCCCGTTACAGGCATTTCGCCTAAACCTCCTTACACGTACTAAGCAGTTTGACCTCGCCATGACAAAACAAGGTCTTAGCGCTCGACACTTCGCACTAAGACATGGTGGGGGGCTAACTGTGGGGGTCAAATATCCCCCACAGGTCAAACTGATGATTGACTTGGAATAGCCTCGCCATTTGCTTCCGAATCATGTAACTGTGACTTCGTCAGTATCTGTAACCATAAATGCGAGGTCGCCTAGAAGCTAATCGTCGTCGGCCTCGCGATTATAGTTAACTATAGGCGAGGCCGAGAAATGGTGACCTCGCCATTATGAGAGTTTAGTCGCGAGGTCACACGCGACCTCGCGTCCTTAACGACGAAGTGGTTGAACCTCGCCTGTGAATGAACCAAGCGACAAAGTCACTATTTGATCAGAGCTGGGCTTAAATGCGAGGTGGGCCTAAACCCACGAGACTTAGAAGATTTAAAGCCCTAAGAAGATAATGGCGAGCCGACATAAGATAATGACGAGAAGATTTAAGAAGATTTAACCTATCGATAGATCGGCATAATCTTGTATATATATCGTGATAGGTTGAATCTGTTAGATCATCTCTTTCTGGATTAAGAATCCTAAAAGCTTAAACCGCAAAAGAACTATCTTTTACACATCAATAAGAACAACCTCTTGCTAGATACCTCGCGTTTGTGTTAAGCTCTTTGTTTCGAGTCCCTTACCAAGAACCTCGAACAAATAGTGATTGTGTGATTTAACCCACACATGCGATAGAGCACTTAGCCCCGACATTTCGAATTTGATGCAATGCTTTGGACTATGTCATGTATGTTAGCCAATAATCATACTTCAATCTCTTTCTAATGGATTTAGTGCAGATGACGACTTTTGCGATTGACTGGTCATAGTTTTTGGTCTACCTTGAAGAATTCCGGCGTCTCAAGGCGCAATCTGTATCATTCTCTATTGCTCACATTCCAAGGTTCCAGAATATATAGGTGGATGGCTTGGCACAAGGTGCTCGATGATCGCGTTTGGATTTAGATTTTGTAAACACTGCACTTCCGGTTTGGCTAACTGAAGAAAGTAGTATGAATGTTTTGAGAAAAAAAACAAAAAAAAGGAGTATGTTGAATAATGAGCGTAAGTAGGCGAAGTAGCGAAAAGACTAGAGTTTGACACGATCCATGATCCGAGATCCGACCCAGTTGAGTCATCTCTTTCACAGTTCAAGTTGAGCAGATGGAGTCGTCGGAGATCGAAGTGGTGCCTCTGGAATCCAACTCTCCCCGAAACCCTAGCGACGTCTTCTCCGCCTCGGCCTATGGCGATCTCCACCAACTTAGGCGTCTTGTGGAACATGGCGGCTCTTCCCTCTCTCTTCCCGACGCTAACGGCTACTACGCTCTCCAGTGGGCTGCTCTCAACAATTCCCTTGACGTTGCTCAATACATCATCCAGGTACCCACTCTTCATCTCTGTATATATCTCTTAACTTGCTGTCTACTTATGGATTTGATTTGTCATCTCTGCAGCACGGTGGTGATGTTAACGCAGCTGATACTATACACCAGACACCCTTGCATTGGGCTGCCGTGAAAGGCTCCATTGATGTTGCTGACCTTCTCTTGCAAAATGGAGCTCCACTTGAGGCTGCTGATGTCAATGGCTTCAGGGTAAATCTTCCTATTTCTCTACTTGCTCGAAACTTATGCCTTGTGTCTGCAAACAGTTGTCATGTTTTCTGTGCAGGCAGTGCATGTTGCTTCTCAATATGGGCAGACAGCCTTCTTGAATCACATTATTGTGGCCTATGCAGCTGACTATAACGCACTCGATAACCAAGGGAGGAGCCCGCTACATTGGTATGGGGACGCATTCACTTTGTTTATTGCCTTTAACACTGCTCAATTAATATGCAAATTCATGGTCTAGTTCTTGGCACCATGTTTTTCTTTTTTCGGGTTTTAACTTGGCTCCATCTCTTCTCCCTCAGCTCTTTTTAAGCTATTTCTCATCAATTGTGCAACACAGATGTTAGGAATTGATTGTTTAGCTGCCTTAGAATCATATTGTCTGAGGGCTTTGATATTTTCCATACATGAATACAATGCTTCCTGTAAGCTAACGAGTACTTGATGAATCATTTATTTTTTTCAGTGCACTTCCCTCCGGTTCTCATCATTCACAGTTCAGGAGGATAATTGTGAACTCTATATTTATCCTTATTTTTATGACTCAGGGCTGCGTATAATGGATTCACAGAAACAATCCGGTTACTTCTCTTCCGGGATGCATTTCAAAATAGACAAGACAACACAGGCAATCTGGAAACTCTGAACACTTTCTTTTCATTGCGTATATCCTTTTTGTTGATGAACCCTTTCTGCTCTAAAATTTAATTAGAGTGACTTACTACGCAATATTGTTTGTCTATTCATGGAGTTGTTGAATCCAAGAGGTGAAGATGCGAGCAGTGGTTTGATATCTTCATGTGTTTCTGTTTACACTTATGTTAGATGTGTGAACATTGTTCCACCTTAAGATGTGTACAGATAGCGGCAAAACAAATAATAATTTTGGAACTCATATATTTGGGGTCTGGAAATTTTGTGCATGAAGGGATTGTTTTAGCATTCCATACTGTTTTTTGTCTTTCAGAAACTGTTGAATACTGATATCCTCATCTGTTTTCTTACTCTATATCTAATACTGATATCCTCATGTGTTTTCTTACTCTATATCTTAGATCTTAAATTCTTAAATTGACCTTCTCGTCAGGCTGCACTCCTTTGCACTGGGCCGTGATTAAGGAAAATATTGAGGCTTGTACTCTACTAATACATGCTGGAACCAAGGAGGAACTGATAATGAAAGACAGCACTGGATCCACGCCACTTAAGCTTGCATCTGATAAAGGTCACAGGCAGCTCGCTCTTTTTCTTGTACGTAATGTTCAGTATTGATTGCTACTATTCTAACATCTGCAAGATGAACACATTTTGGTTATTCAGAATATGTTTTCAAAATTTTGATTTGTAATGCAGCATGTACTTGCAAATTTTCTCTTTGAATTAATTCCCTTTTCTTTCATTTTCATCGTCATTGGTTGGACATGAATCGGTTAATCAGGCTATATACAAAAATGTTTCCAGCAAACCATCCTTTCAAAGTTCTGAAATTCTGTTTTTACGAAGATCCAAAAAAACAGAAGTGTTGAAAATACCAAAAATTTGATCTACATATGTATATATGTGTACAGTTAGCCTTTTTTAGGCAGCTCTAATCCAGATTTTTCTCTTTACTATCCTTGGCTGCATTGGCTCTGATATAGTCAAACATTTTTGTGGTAGAGAACATGTTTCTACTGTCTGCTTTAGTGATCACAATATGGGAGGTGACAGTTTTAGGGTCGAATTAGACTTTAGTGTTCTCAATATTAGAGATGGGCTTGTAAAATGGTAGTACAGTTTGATCAGTGTTATTATAGGGACTCTTTGTTTTCCTTTTAATTGTTTCCAATTGATATGAAGTGTTTTCTGAGACTCCTTTTTCTTTTTATGTTTCAGTCGAAGGCAATGCGAACTCATAATAGTTCTATGAACAAGATCTTCTGTGGAAAACTAGGAGAGACAAGCTATGCTCCTGTATTATTCTCCTTAATAGTCTTTCTTATGATCCTCTTTGTTACATCCATTGTTGCAGGTGAATGACTCGCGTAACGAAAATGTGTTGTGTTTTCTACCTAATCTATTATATCATTCGTCCTGACATACTTCAGTTAATGTAGCTTCTAATCTCCCTAAAATAACTGCTATGGTTGGACTGTGGGCATGGTTTGGTCTTTCATGTGGCGTTTTCTCACTGATAGCTTTCCATCGTTGTAGCAGGTATCCTTATAATATTTGTACTGTATTAGCCATCATCAATGTCATCTGAAATTTTGTGCTTATATTTTAGTTTCGCGATGTTTATTTAGAAGACCGTAATAAATAATTTTACTTTGTGAATGAGTATTTCTTCATGATAGTCTTCGGTAAAAATGAGATAGATGTGTGAGGCTGTAACTGTTATATGCTTCTGCATATACGTTTTAGTGTCTCCTAGAGTGGTGTAATTTTCTTTGACTAATAATTAGTTGTCTATTTGTACAGAAAAGATCCCGGGTACGTCAAAAGAACCAATGAAGTTGATGACCATCAGACTGTCAACGTAAGTTGAACTTCCTTCTCATCTGTCTATGTTAAAAGAAATGTGATTATTTAAATAAACTGTTGATTGGTTAACCGTGCTTGCAATTTGGTATGCTGTCTAGATTTTGATTATGCATTTATAGACACAAAATCAATTTGCATTTCTTTATGTTTATTTCTGAAACATGCAGAACTATGCCTGGCTTAAGTAGAGACCGATTATAGATCAATCAGTCACAAGGTGCTGTTCTGAAAGGTTATAAATCATATTTTATCTAATGTTTGTAGGACCCTTTGATTGATATCAATTTCAACAACCCCTCCTGGAAAGGAAACTGGTCTCAACTCTGCCCTTCTTGCAAGGTTTTCCACACAGGT
This sequence comes from Aurinia saxatilis, assembly GCA_900406295.1. NCBI lineage: Eukaryota > Viridiplantae > Streptophyta > Magnoliopsida > Brassicales > Brassicaceae > Aurinia > Aurinia saxatilis. The sequence goes on from OVAP01005783.1 coordinate 6,320, forward strand.
CACTTTTTCAGGGGGAAACTGGCATTTGCTTTACTTTCTAACAACTACCCTACCCTTTTCACATTTTCTTCAGATAATCAGACCTCTACGATCTAAGCACTGCCCCACCTGTAAGCGCTGTGTTGAACAATTCGACCATCACTGTCCCTGGATTTCCAACTGCGTGGGTAAGGTAAAGAGTTTACTTGTCGTTCTGCAAATTAACTAGCATTGATATTGAAATGACATGCGACATCATGCCATGCATTTTCTTTAATCAACGTTCTGTGCACACCATACTCATCTCGCAGAAAAATAAACGCGACTTCTTAGTCTTTGTGGTCATGGGAGCTTTAACATCATTCGTTGGTGGTACAACTGCTGTTCAAAGTATGTGACTGAAATAACTATCCCTCGCAATCCTGATATTATATATGTTAAGCTATGGTAAAGCAGCTACGTCTGCTACAGGATTATGGAGAAGCATCGCACCAATACGCCCTACAGAATCATGGATTCATCATATAGTCATTGAACATCCCGGAGCTGCTGTGTTTCTGTTTTTTGACTTACTTATTTTCATCGCGACAATGACGTTGACAATCTCACAGGCCTATCAGGTCAGGAAGTCTCAGTTAAAGAATTGGCTCCCCTTTTGCAAATGATTTGTTTAACAATTGTTGTCCAGTGCAGATAGCTCGGAATATTACAACAAACGAATTATGGAATGCAAAAAGATTCAGTTATCTGAGGGGGGCTGATGGACGATTCTACAACCCTTATAACCACGGCTGGCGAAGAAACTGCTCTGATTTCTTGGTTCATGGCTATACGAGAGACGAAGAGGTTGTCCCATCTTCAATTTCCTGAATTACATCTCGTCGCAGCATTGTTACATGCATAAACTTCTGACTCACAAACACACCTCTCCTTGTTGATACATACATATGTTGTGAAGAGGGTGCGAGGGTTTGTTCTCATTACTTGAGCCACCTCTTACACCTGGAAGCCATAAATATGCAATTTTTAACTTTATCATTTACCAGTTTTACTATTGTGCTACCGAAACGTTTTCTTCTTCCGTCAACTACAAAGATTCCGTTAAAATCACATTCCATCGGTTATGTCAATGCTTATTGGGTTTCCTTTTCAGCTCTACTCTTTTTCTACGGTAGTAATAATAACTGTTGTTTTCTTTCTTTTCTGAACGTCTATGAAAGATAAACCGACAAAAAACTGAGCTTGAAACTATGAAGGGTTGCCTATAGCAAACTATCTCTACTATATCTTCTCAACTCATATCCACCTGTATTTTCGATCTCTTCCCAGTTCTTCCTATACTTAATAAACTCTTCTCAATTCCACCTAAACTTTAAAATTCACTCTAACTCCACAAATCTAATTTTTTTTTTTTTTTTAATTCAAAATCGCATTTTGTAATTGCAATTACACACTAACTCAAGTAAATAGTTCCCTAAAAAAAACTAGATTTAGGACATTTTTATAAAATTAGGTTTTTGAATAACAAAATCAAATTTACGTCTTTCTCCATCGTGGTCTACAACTTTGTGTCGCTCAACTCTTTGGTTTTTTCTGAAATATTTTGAGTCATCTCTTCTCCGTGTTCTTCTCCTTCTGGTTCGGCTCTTCTCCTTGTTTGACTTCTGTATTATGTTCTTCTTGTTTGTTTTTCTTTTCTTCTCCTTCTGATCCATCATCTTCTCTTCCACTCCTTCAACTAAACGCTTGTTGAGAAATCAAAATTATTCACATACCTCTACATCTCTCATCATCATAAAACTGTTAATATGATAAATAAATATGTTCCACCTTCATAGACTCATCATTACCAGAACACAAGTCTAAAACCATGTGTTCATAGAGTTAGTTACCTCTAAATCAGGTAGAGGGTTTCATTTGAGTTAACTATTTAACTCGAGTTAGTGTGTAATCACAATTACAAAATGCTATTTTGAAAATTTAAAAAACAATTGAAAAAAAAACTGGATATATGAAATTAGAGTCAATTTAAAAGTTTAGGTGGAATGGAAAAAAGTTTATTAAGTACGGGGTGAACTAGGAAGAGGTCGAAAGTACAGGTGGATATGAGTTGAGGGGCTATATTATAGGTGGTTTGCTACAGGCAGCCCAACTATGAACATTAGTCTCCAAGACATGGAACAAAGGAAGCTGCGTATCTTCATTCCATTAGATACATTCAACCCTCATTTTTTCACTGGCAACTACGAGTTCTGCTGCTATTCCAGGCTCATTTGCGGAGTGTCCAGCATCACAGATGATCTGCAGACCATGAGCCCGTTACCAGGTTGATACAAGAAAAACAAAACTTAGAAAAAACTGTAGTTTACCTTCAAGTCTGCCTCTGGCCATGCTTTATGCAGATCCCAAGCAGACATCATAGGACAGCATACGTCATACCTTCCCTGTCCACAGTAATAATATAGACAGTGAAATCCATTGTTCATTTGTTTGCAACTTGGCAGACGCATTCTCAATTCCATAATATATATTGTTATAAGCAAAATCAATTTAACTATTTAACACCTAGACACAGTGCTTCTTAAACATACACATACATATCAGCAGGATTTTTTTCCTTTCATATGATGTGTTGCCTTTTTTGTTTCTGGTACCTATATTTTACATAACTCACTTCATTGGATCCATCTCCGACCAATACATATATGCCCTAAAAGAAACCTAATCCACAGTTCATGTTCTTATGCGAGGAGACATACCTGAACAATGGTGGTCTTAATATGTCTTATTTTGTCAACATTGTCCAGCAAGTATGAGTCTGATGGAAAGAACCCCTTGTTAACAAAGTAGTGATTTTCAATCCTTGCAAAAGCCTGTTGATCAGAGTCAAGGATTGTTAAGAAATCAGTTTGGAGATTTGTACAGATGGTATATTCTCTTTATAGAAAATGGATGAATCCTGATAAGATTTGAACACCTCTCAAAACTAACCAACGAAAATTTATCATCGTCTGCCCTTTGAATGTTTTCATCATTTGGAAGAAGATGAGCAGTCATCATTTCCCATTTAGTCCACGCTCTTGCAGCTGCATACTACAAGATCAGAAAGCGGAAATCTATTATTCCAAACTCTTTTGGCTATAAACTGAAAAATTTCAACTGCCAAGAAGAAGGGTGCTCAATGCAGTTTTTCCTTGTAGTAGTAATTAAATATCAACATACTTGAGTCTCCAAATTACTGGAATTCAATCTTCTGTGATATGCATTCACAAGGCTGCCTCTCTCATTTTCTGGAATAAGATCTCTGAACTGCTCCCAAGCTTTTAAAACAGATAAACAAACACTTATGAAGAATAAAAATAAGAAAAGTTCTACCCAAAAAAAATTGCACATGAAATTACAGTCTACAAAAGCAAACGATAGAAACAACCCATATTCAAAGAAGCAAACGATAGAAACAACCCGTATTCAAGGAATCCTGCAATATAATAAAGGTGTCCAACACAAGGATACAAGAAAGAGAATTACCATCAGGGTATATAGCAGCAGCACCACCCTCGTAAAACCAATCAATCTCCTTTTTCCGCAGCAGAAAGATCCCTCTAAGGACCAAACCAGTAACCTTGCACCAAATTAAAAAAGAAACTTGTTTAAGTAACCTCCCCTTTTGCTTTGCGGGTCAAGTTTATCAAAACAACAAGTGGAAAGTACTATCTAGATCCTCTAAAACCTTCTATTTGACTCATAATCCAAGCAATCCCTCCCTAAATGGACCCGTTTCTTCTAACAGTTCTCGATTACGCAATAAGATGGGACTGGCTGTAAGAAAGTAAACATCATAATTTGCACCTTGTCAGGGTGGGACTGGCTGTATGCAAGTGCTAGAGTGCTTCCCCAAGATCCGCCAAAAACCTGCGCAAATTGTTAAGCAGATTTGGACCTCGATAACAAGGAGAAGTACATAAACGCAAGTTTCACCTGCCACTCGGGGATTTGCAAATGTTGTCTTAGTTTTTCAATATCATTCACAAGGTCCCAGGTGGTGTTTTCCTCCAAGCAAGCATGGGGTGTACTCTTTCCGGCACCTCTCTGGTCAAACAGAATAATCCGATAAAAATGAGGATCGAAGAATCTCCTGTTAGTAGGAGCGGTGCCTCCTCCTGGCCCTCCATGAAGGAAAACAACTGGCTGCAAAAATGTCAATGCAAAAGTTACAGAGGGAGTGATTGCTTCAAGTTTTACAGAGATGGGTTACGTACGTGTCCACGGGGGTTTCCTGATTGCTCCCAGAAGAGTGTGTGAGTCTCGGAAACCTTTAGATATCCGATTTCGTATGGTTCGATGGGAGTATAAAGGGTCCTCCTCTTCTCTCCCCCGGATTCCATCAACGCACTCTTACGGCAAGTAATGTGAATCTGGCGTTGTCTTACTGAAACTTAAAGTCAAAGAGATCGTCATGAAAACGGTAATTGGCAAACAGATGCATCAAAACATGGTCATAATTCACACAAAACCATAGCAGCTATGTAAGATCTGAAAATGAGTAATCCGTATACGTTCATAGCAGAGAGAGAGAGAGAGAGTCACCTGGTGTTGAGAAATGGAGATGGCTATGCGTTGGTGGAAAAAAACGAAGAGAAACGCAAGGGTATAAAGCGGTCGATGGAAGTAAATAACTGATCTGCCCCAGTTTCATAGTTTTGCATTGCATTGGACAGTTTTATTTTTCCTTTTTGTGTGAAAGGGATAATCCTTTGTTTCCTAATACGTGCCGATTGATCTCTACATTCTCACCTGACATGTGTCATGATCGCATATGACGATTTGTAAACTACTGTATTTAAAGATTTAGTATTTTTTTTTCTTTCATCAATAAAATTTATTAAGTGAACAAGATAATCTTACCAACAGTCTTACAAACATCACAACAAGAAACCAAAGAAAGTGCTTAAACCGGTAAATATAAAACTGGATTACAACAAAAAACAAACCAAATAACCACAAGCTCAAGAACAGAGGATTCTATCTGTTTAAATAGAAGTAAAGAGGAGTATAGGCAATTGGAGGTGTACAAAGAGTGGGGCAATCAAAAATAGCAAAGACTATCTTCAGTCTACTAGACATAAAATAGTAGATAAAGCTACTCTAAGAACAAGCTAGTATAGACGAACATGAGAAGTAGAGTTTCAGGAACCAAACACTTAACAGTCATCAAATCTTATTCCAGCAACAAACCTCGTTAAACAGATATCTATTGAAGGAGGACTGAAAGACGGATTCTAAGGTTTAATCTCTAAAAATCTCAAAAGTAGCTTGAACTTACTCGAATTACTTGAGCCCTAACTACAACTATGAACCACAAACCAAGAGAAACCTTAACTTTGGGCCATGGTTAAAAGTTGACCAAACCGAAAGGCAGGAGAAACGAATTGAAAAAGGCCATAATCTAATACTCCAAGGAAACCTTAGAAGATAATTAGATTAAGGAGAATCCAAGATAAAGATCCGGAATCTAAGATCCCGAAGATTTCTATCCCCAAATTCCAACCCTAATCGAACCCATCTAGCCTAAAGCAACAAAAATACTAAGATTGAATAGAAAAATCTTGCATGTCGAGGGAAAGGAACAAAGAGGTAATCAATCTCAACAAGGGCCGTTCGGGAATCTTCACCACTCACTACAAGAAAACAGCTCGTTTGCGAGGGAAATTTACGACGCCGAGTTTCCCTCGCAAATTTGCGTGGCATTTGCGACGAATGTGCGTGTAATCCCAAACATCATCACACATTCGTCGCAAATAGCGACGTTCTTTTTAGTCGCAATACCGTCGCTAACTTGCGACGGTATTGCGATGTTTTCGCGCATACATCCTCTTTCGTCGCAAATATTGCGACGTATTTGCGGGAACCGGGTAAAGGGTGAACTGTGCGAGGAGTGAGGGACGTATCTGCGTCGAACACATAATCAACGCAAGTGCGTCGCAAATTTGCGTCGAAACTGGGAGGAACCGACACCAAGACGCAAATACGTCGCAAATTTGCGAGGCAGTTGCGAGGAAAAGTAGTTTCAGCTGTAAGTTGGTGGATAACGTTTAAAATTTGGGTACCAAATAACTTCTAGTCGCAGATCCGTCGCAAAGGAGTGACAAATCCGACGCAAATTCGTCGCAAATTTGCCAAGAAAATATATATATATATATAGAAGCTTGAGGAGGATATCTAATCATATAAGATCACAAGTAAAAAAAAAATGTTTTAGAGTGAAAAAAAAAATTTACTTCGTTGTCCCGACTTCTAGTTTTTCGAGC
>OVAP01005784.1:0-12602 GCA_900406295.1 Aurinia saxatilis
AAGATCCGTTTGACAAGTTATTGGTTGTGTGTGAATTCCTGCCCACACATAGATTGTCCTTATTTCTCTTGAAGCTTTAAAGAGAGATCCATCTTAAACATGAGCTAATATTTCAGAGTCTCTGACAATATAATTATTGATTTATAGAGATTTATACTCTATCAAGACAAACAATAATTGGACCGCCACTTGTGTGAATTAATATTTTTGATTTAAACTCCTCTTAGTTGAAGTACTAGAGATCAACCAAAGTGAAGTGATCACAAGCCATATATACTTAAGTCTCATTGAGTATAGTTGTTGAGCATTTTGCCTTGGGGTTATTCTTTGAAGGGTATACTTGCGGCGACTCTGGATACAAAACAACAACGTGTGTATCATCAATGGTTCACCATGTTCATTGAACTTTATTGTTTTTTGTTATGTAGGAGTTAACTTGACCACGTCTATTTGGATGCTTGTTTTTTTGTCAAGCGTCGGGTGCATTTTTAGTAGTAAAGCTTGTTTCATTGCGCTGGTTTTTTTTGTGCTAATTTTCCTTTACATTTTGTGATACAGATAGTCTAATTGTAATAGCACTGATATCAATGCAAGAATTTGGCATACTGAGAGGATAAGCTCATTGGCCTTATGCAAGTGTATTTGTCCTTAACTTGATAAAATTTGATATTATTATCAGGTTATGATTTACAATTTTTGTATAGGTAGTATAAAAGTTGTCTGCCAGAAATTTTCTAGTATCTTAAATTTATTGAAAATGATATTTTTCTCTTTATATCCATCACAGGTTGCATTCATCATTCAAATACTACTATTGCTGTTGGCTGGCCCAATAAAGGGATATAATTCTGGATAGAGTAATAGTGTTTACATCTTCATGGGTTTTCTACTCACTATTTCTGCAGCGTATCTTTAGACAAATCCGTGTTACACCCGTGAGTTATTGTTCTTGTTCTTTTGGTGATCTTTAGATTTTAGATTTTATTTTATTTTCAAGTTGTTATATCTTTTCAATTAAGATACTCTGTTTTGTGTATAAATATACAGACTCGACACATTGAGTTACAAGGTTTTGTGTAGCACTTACGCTACACCATTTGGTTTCTTAAAAACTACTTGCAGTTTACATATACTTGAGAAATATGAAGACAAAATAAGCACCTCGTTCGTTTTCTTCACCTCCATTTTCTTCCTGTTAAAGTTGAAAAGTTAAGGTTGGTGATATACTGACATGAGATGAACACCTAAGACCCTAAAGATTGAATCAAAACTGACTATGGCGCATATAGACGGATGAATAATGAATGAAATTGTTCAATGATTCCAATAAGATAGTGTAATATATATGTCTATGTTGGAATATCAATCTAAAGTCTCCATCGGAAGTTAGACAAAGTAGTATCCTAATTAGTTTGAAGCATTTTGGGAAATAACCCAATAAAAAAAACCGTGAGGGATGTGGCCCAAAACGGACAATGTCATATTAATGGAAAGCTAATGAGCTTATAAAATCTTTTAATTGGTATTAGAGTCATGGTTAAAAAAATGGAAAATCAAGAAAATGAAAAAAATGGAAAAAGAAAAAACAAACAAAAAGTAAATCATGATTAAGAAAAGACAAAGTTACAATAAGAATAGCTAAACTACTAATTTTATCGAATTGCTAAGTTACTATTTTTTATATCTAGCATCATAACTCTATGTATAGAGAGATTAGGGTTAACAGATTAATCTATCAGAGAAAGAGAGATTATACAAAAAGAGGTTTAAGAGAAGAAACCCATTCACAAAAAATCTCATTAATCGTCTATAGATATCCTACCGACTGAAAGGTACGTGGTCCTAACTAAAGAAGTGGTGGTCTTAGGAATTGACGAATACTAGACGAAGATGAACAAGAAGGAAGAGGAGGCGCCTAAAAAGATGCTGGTATGGTGGGACCTCGATACCTGTCCGGTTCCCGAAGGTTTTGACCCTCGCTATGTCCGTGAGTGTATAGAATCGGCTTTGACGAAGAAATTTGGTAATGTTCCAGTCACCATCCACGCCCTAGGCAACCTAGACTTCGTCTCTACTAGCTTCTTGAGAGCCCTTTCTTCCTCTGGAATCCTTATTAAACACGGCCCCTTCGGTGCGACAGAACTCCTTTTTGCTTTTGATGACTGGCGTGACCTAAATCTAGCTCCGGCTGTTATAATGACCATATCCGCTGAGCGTGATTGGCATGACAACGAGATGCTCCAGTACGGTTACACTATTGTTGGCGCAATTCCAAATTCTGTAAAGCCCGGAACCATGCTCTCTCACACCGAGATACAGATGGAATGGAGCTGGGAAGCATTATTGGAAGACCACCATCCAACGGAGACAAGCTGGCACCAGTTTAAGAAAACCACCGATGAACCTGCCTGGCTTTGCAGATTATGCGATTATCCTGCCAAAACCTTTCATGATTTCATCTCTCATCTCAACAGTGATGATCATGCACAGACATGGCTGAGATCGGTGTCTTGCAGTGTGGTCGACAAGATACCTGTCTGGCTTTGCAAACAATGCAATCATCCTGCCCACAACTCCCGAACTTTGACCTGGCATTTCAACACTTATCATCAACAGGAAGTGGAGCGTAAAAGAAGAAGAGGATGGTGTGAACAAGAGCGTAGTAGTAGAAGAAGAAGAGTGCATGGCCCATGGTGAATGTTTTAAAACAAATTTGTTCTATTTCTAGCGGACAATGAAAATTTTAATGGTTTGGATAACTAAACTTAATTAATACTCTATTCTTATTTCCTAGTCTCACTCAAAGGTCAGGGAAAACCAAAATTGAAAACAAAGAAAGAAAGAATATATGAAATGGTTTTGATCACTCCATATGAAAACGTTGATGAAATTTGGGATTAGTAAATGGTGGTGTACATCATAGAGTGACATGATTGATAACCAACAAAAACATAAATTGAATGATTAGTAAGTGCAGGAGCAACTACAGAGACATTTAAAATTCAGTTAAAGGATATTTGATCCATTTTTTCATTTGTGCTACACTCTTATCGAATTTTAGGGTACAGATAAAGTTAATGAAACAGTACCTTTACTACCTCTCTTGGTTTTGACCGGATGATGAAACTGAAGCAATGCCATTCAAATGGATTAGTGACTTAGTTTCTTTACGTATAGTGGACCAAGGTGTCACTGGCTCATCCGGTGGCATCTGTTACAAAACAAATAATCATCGGCAGAGTAAAATGTGGTACCGAGCGTCAATAAAATTCAGGATGTTAACCTCATCATCTGACACATTTCCCTGAGCAGATATGCATGTTTATCCACCTTTTCTCTCAGAAGCAAAGTAACTATCCTCCTGAGAATCAATCAGGAACTACGTCATCCTCTAGCGAAGATGAAATCTTCCTTACCTGAGAATGAAATCACCATTTTTGTTTCTATCATACCACACGAAACAAGAAGCCGCACGTTAAGAGATAAATTGCCGGTTTCAGCAGCATAAGCTAGTTCGCCACATCCTGGGAATAATAACACATGAGCTCTTCATGATAGTTTGAAAGACAGTCATAAGAAGGCTGATCACAACTTGATATATATACCTATGAGGTTCTCAAGCTTTGTTTGGAGTAGTAATTCTCCCTAAGCCAACAATGATAAAAAACCACAATATCATTTTCTATAACTCCTCAAAACTAATCAACCCACAACAATTCTCTAAGCAAGCTTGAGGCAAAAGGTACAGTACCTCTTCTTTGGCATTCTTACTTGACCACATTTCATTTTCTCCCAAACTAACACTAATGTCATCTTCTTTTTCCTCTGAAACACCCAAAATCAGCTTGAGAAATTACTCGTTCGACAATGAAATACATAAAACTAAGCTCACGAATCGAAATTTCATATGACAAAGTGATTCTCAGTACTCACCAGATAAACTCTGATCAGAATCTGGATTCCCCTGAAAATCCAAAAACGGAAAAATTAAAAGAATGTCGCGTGAGTAAACCATTGCACAGTGATGAAGAACACTCACCGGTGATTTACTTCGCCGTCACCGTTCAAATCGATCTCCCGGTAATTGCACAGTGATGAAGATCACTCACCGGTGATTTACTTCGCCGTCACCGTTCAAATCGATCTCCCGGTAATCTCTTTCTTCGTCCGAGCTCGCTTTGTTTTATTGGACTTGTAATTGGGCTTAATTGGCCCAACTCATTACAAACTTAACGCATGTTGTGATTTGTTATGTACATTCCCCACATAATCGATCCCGCAATTTCAGTATGTAACCCACTGACACTTTTAGGACAAACTTTGTTTTTTTTAAATACAAAAATAGGAGTTTTTGAATTTTCTCTTAGCCGAAAATATACAATCTTACAAAGTTAACTAACATTGTATATTGTATTTCAAAATAGTAATTTTGAAAATACAATCATTACCATATCTTGGTTTGGTTTCAATTCAATTAGAAATCAAACATATCTCAAAATGAGATAATCCTTCATTTCCGTGATTTCATTTGAGTTAATCATTTGATTATGTGACGGTTTAATCAACAAGAGAAATTAAGATAGTAACAATAGAAAACTCTTAAGGCAACATGGATAATTTAGCATCAATATTACCAATATTCGAAGCCACAAACCAAAACTACTTAGAATACCAAAACCGATTACCAACTACCAAAAGAAGAATAACAATATTTTATGGCTATTACATTGAATCAAAATTAGAACGGAGAAAAATAATGATTAGCATTTTTAAGTTCCACAAGTATTAAAAAACATTAATATTATCAGTTCCAAAGATGTAAACTCTTAAATTCGTTGTCATGTTCGATCGACTATAAGTAGTCTATTTATATTGAGTTAAAAAATACACCTTTATAAAGCTAATCAACATTGTATATGTAATTCAAAATTAAATTTAGAAATAAAGTACAATATTAAAATTCATGCGTCATCCTCGAAATGGTTAATGCTATTATTGCAAAAAAGACTTTCAAGGTTTTAATTTACTTTTGACAACCCAATGTTCTTACACTTCGGTTCTTTATTTATAGAGGACGATAAGAAAGATTAAAGGTGTGTTGCCCTATATACATGACAACTTGCAAAGTACGCCACTTGTATCCTCCAAACCGAAAATCTTAGTACTACATATCCATGTGATTCAGCACTTACTTAGTACTTCAATTAAGATGAGTTATCGACACAATGGAGTTTTAATAAAAAATGTTAATATCCCAACAACAAAAAAAATGTTATTACATACATTGTGTAATTTACATACTTGAGAAATATAAAGACAAAATAAGTACCTCATTGATTTTCTTCACCTTCATTTCCTTCCGTTAAGGTTAAAAAGTTACGAGTACCAAAAGAGCTTGGTGACATACTGATATGAAATGAACACTTAACAAAACAAATTATCACCTACGAGGTAAATTGTCTCCAAAAAGTCGACTAAATGTGTATTTGTTTTCCCATCTTTTACTCCAACTCAACCTAGTAGATATTCCTGACCTAAATCTCAACAACATCATCATCAATCTAAGTTTTTTTTTTGTTGGATTACATCAAAATTCAAACAAAAATAATTACAAAACATAATGAAAAAAGTAAAGAGTAGGAAGTCTCGCTCCAAGTGGGCGAACTCCTTCCACATCTTCCATTCGATATGTAGTTGTAAGACATATATTTATTTACAATTTTTGTTCACGTATTATAATTTATATAATAAAAATATAGCATACTTAAGATAATTTATTATTATGTAAAATATATGTGATGTTGTTTACCATGAAATTTGATATTATTTTATAACCATTAAAAAACTTAGTCAGTCAAATATTTTATACACCTTATTGAGAAGCTCATAAAATCAAATGAGCACCACCATCTCCCTTCAACTTTAGACCATGAATAATGGAAAGCATCCATAAAACTCCATAGGCCAAAATTGAAAATATTAATTCAGAAAAAACATGAAAGATATAGTTGAAAAATTGAGAAATTTCATCTCAGTGTTGGTTTATGACAAATATAATGGTCTCATGTTTTCTTTTTAAAAACAAGGACAACTTTTGTTTTTCTTAAATAAAAAATTCAATGTTGGAATCATGGCAACAAGAGAGGATATGTCCCATATTATAATAAATACAATCAAATCAATTCATACACTTTATCGCAATGCTCAAAAAAATCAAATGAACCCCGCCATCTCTCTTCAACTATAGAGATGACAATGGAAATCATTCAATGAAAATATTAATTCAGAAAAACATGAAAGATATAGTTGAGAAATTTCATCTCAATATTGGTTTATGACAAATATAAGGTCTCATGTTTTGCCGGTTTTTTATAATTTAAAAAGGAAAAAATGTCAAAAGCCTCTAAACAGCCTCAATCTTTATATAATTTAAAGACTCCTAAACCCTAATTTTCAAATTTAACTAAAATGGTTAATGACAATTTAATGGAGTCATGGTGTGTATGTGGATTGATATACATGAGCATACAAGATTTGGAAAAACAAGGACAACATTTGTTTTTCTTAAACAAAAAAAATTCAATGTTGGAATCATGGCAACAAGAGAGGATATGTCCCATATTATAATAAATACAATCAAACAATTTCATATACCTTATTGTAAAGCTCAAAAAATCAAATTAGCCCCGCCATCTCCCTTCACCCACACATTTGAACCTCTTCTGACGTATGTCCCTCCAAATTTATAATTTTCTCACCATTCAACATGTTTTTTTTCTGGGTCAAGCCACTCAAAACATTTAATTATAAGTTTATAAACAATATACAATTATCCCATAAACCTACCGTAATCCAGTAATGTTAAAGGTATGAGTATGGCATGATACGTTTACAACCCGTATATTCACGTATTATATGACTTTATTCAATTTATAAGCAGTTTTAACTAAAACACGTATATTAAGAAAGTATTTACTTTTTCACATACTTTACAAAAAGTACTTTATTTTCTCAATTAATAAAATGAAAAAATTTACTAAGATTTTTAGAAACCAATAGAATTTAAATGCATGTTTACTTTTTGTATTGGACTTTTAAAACTGTTTATATTTTGAAACAAGAAAAAAACATTCAAAACTGCTTATATTATAAAACAGAATGAGTACTGTATCTTATTTTTTTCATACCCCACGGGCCACAACACATGATCTACTTAGTGACAAGGAAAGTACCAATGAAGAAGCCCCTCCAATAAGAAAGTGACAAAACCAATGTTAAATAATTTCAAAAAGAGGTACATCCAATAATGAATGTAACCATTATTTCTTTACCTACTACTAGTGTATTGACGGTAAATATAATCTTCAAGTAGTTGGATGCGTCGTTGCTTGCATCTAGACTAAGGTAAGTTTCAATGAAATGTGCAAAAAATATATGTGAATAGTGCAATATATTGAGAAAAAAATACTAAGCCATATTTTACTTTTTATAACAATTTGGAAAGTAATAATAATAAATAAATCAAAAGCCAACTGACAAAGCCAAGAAAAATATTTTCATTCAAAACATTTGAATATAAAAAGTATGTATATAGTAATAGTACATTGAAAATAAATAAAGACATTGATATAGATATAGTGAGTATAAGTCTCCAATATATGTTTATATCTTTCTTCAACCATAGACCACAAATAACGGAAATCATCCCAAAAAAATCAAAACTATTCATCCTTCCGAATCTTATCTTTGTCATAGCCCACCAGCCACAATGCATGATCTATTCAATGACAAGGAAAGTATGAAGAAGCCCACCAATACGAAAGTGACAAAATCAATGTTAAATCGTTTCAAAAAGAGGTACATCCAATAATTCATGTAACCATTATTTATTTACTTACTACTAGTGTATTGATAGTAAATATAATATTCAAGTAGTTGGATGCGTCTTTGTTTGCATCTAGACCAAGGTAAGTTTCAATGGAAAGTGCAGAAAACATAGGTGAAAAGTGCAAAATATTCAGAAAAAAATACTAAGCCATATTTTACTTTTTGTAACAATTTGGAAAGTAATAATAATACTTTTTTAAAAAGCCAACTGACAAAGCCAAGAAAAATAATTTCATTCAAAGCATCTGAATATAAAAGGTAGGTATATAATAACAGTACATTGAATATAAATTAAGACATTGATACAGAGTATAGTGAGTATAAGTCCATAATGTTATGAGAATTTCTAAGACTATCCATAATGGACTTGTTGAGTAATGAATGAAATTGTTCAATGATTCCAATAAGATAGTGTAGTCCACATGTCTAGAGGGAGTGTTGTTGAATAGAATTGTTTTGAGTACAAGAAGATTGACTATCAACAAAAAAGGAAAATGAAGAAAAGGAAAAAGAGAAAACAAACAAAAAGGAAATCGTGATTAAGAAAAAACAAACAAAGAGAACGGAAAGAGTTACAATAAAATGTTTTTATCGAATTGCTAAATCACTATTTTTTATATCTAGAATTACACAACTATAGAAGAAGAAGAGGATGGTGTGAACAGGAGCGTAGTAGTAAAATAAGAAGAGTGCATGGCCCATGGTGAATGTTTTGTTCTATTTCTAGCGGACAATGAAAATGTTAATTGTGCTAAACTTAATACTCTATTCTCTTCTTATTTCCTAGCCTCATTCAAATGTCACGGAAAACCAAAATATTCAAAACAAAGAAAGAATATGGGAAACTCTGTCCAATGGTTTGATCACTCCATATGAAAACGTTGATGAAATTTGGGATTAGTAAATGGTGTACATCATGGAGTAGCATGATTGATAACCAACAAAAACAAAAANGGAGTAGCATGATTGATAACCAACAAAAACAAAAATTCAATGATTTGTATATAAAAAATGCAGGAGCGAAAGAGAATCTTGATTTTTTTTGTATATAAAAGCTTATTTTTTTATTTTTTTGTAAAAGTAAAAGCTTAATTTTTATAGATTCATTAAGGGTTTTTTCTTTTTCTTGGGTGCATGCTCTTTTGAATAGCATAAAATTCTAGACAAGAATCCAGAGGAATCCAGGATGGGAAACATCCATTGCTAATCCCACTTAAGGCGTAATTACCAATTTTTCAACTCATTTTAGTTATATATATATGAACACGTTTTGCTAGTTTAATTCCTTTCTTGTGCTTCCATGAAACCAAATATGAAGCATCCACAGATTACTTATAGGATTATTAAAGTTTAAAGAATAATTAAGGAACCAAAGGATTAAAAATTTGAGGATTGCTTGATAATCAGATATTCTTTGGCATACTTTCACACTTGGCTTGGTTTGATTATAAATCTGACTGAATATTGTAAACCCTTATTTATATTGTATCCTTGGAACCCATTCATCTCTTGATACACAAGAAAGGTTGACTCTTTCGTAGATGTCAAGTAAAAACAAATGCTCCTCCCTTTAATCTGCATATATATATCGCCAGGCTAGATTGATGAGTGATACACACAAACACAAGGATTGTGTATATATTAGTCTTTCAAATTTCGATTACTGAAACTTTGATGGATTGCTTCAGGATGTTGTCAAAGATATTACCAAACTGGAAACGTGAGGCAGAAGTGAAAAAGCTTGGTAAGCCTTATATTATAGGTGCTAATTAATCAGGTTTTGTTTGTTTATGGTCACACTAATATGAGAAGAAAATACAAATAAAGTTGCAGGGTACAAAGTTCATGGCCATCCTTTCTCGACCAATACAAGACGTGTCCTCGCTGCTCTCTATGAGAAAGGTCTCTCTTACGAGCCCATTACCGTTGATTTGCAGACTGGCCAACACAAAAGAGAACCTTTCCTCTTCCTCAACGTAAGCAAAATTTTATTCCAAAACTAGAAAGGTTTTGATTGTTTATCACTCAAGCATCAGATCTAGGTTAACTTTTTGATGTGTTAGCTTATGTTTATGTTACAAGCCCACACATTCATGTTCCTGTTATAACCTTTAATCTATATAAAAAATTGTTACATATAGCTAGATTTGGTAGTCATCTAGGAGTTAGTTACTTGTAAAACAAGAAGAGTTTCAACTTTGAATTTTGCCAATATACTGTTGATGCAGCCATTTGGTCAAGTCCCAGTTTTTGAAGATGAACATGTTAAGCTGTGTGGTGAGTTAATGTAAACTTACTAATAAACAGCAATCTGATGATAATGTGTTTCATTTAATCGATTTTTTGGACTTTTTTTTCCCTTTGATTTTATTCCTTGTAGAGTCTCGAGCCATAACACAATACATAGCATATGTTCATATGTCAAGAGGCACACAGCTTCTAAATCTTGAAAGCCATGTGACAATGGCAACACTAACCATGTGGATGGAAATCGAAGCTCATCAGTTCGATCCACCCGCATCCAAACTCACTTGGGAACTAGTAATCAAGCCTCTATACGGTTTAGAGACTGACCAAACGGTCGTCAAGGAAAACGAGGCTAATCTGGAGAAGGTTCTAAATATCTACGAAAAACGACTCGATGGATCGAAATACTTGGCTTGTAATACCTTTACTTTGGTGGATCTTCATCACTTGCCCAATATACAATACCTTTTGGGAACTCCAATGAAGAGATTGTTCGAAAATCGACCTAAAGTTCGTAAATGGGTGGAAGAGATTACGAGTAGAGAGGCTTGGAAGATGGCATGTGATCACGACAAGTCTTGGTTTGGTAAACAAAAGATCGAAATGAAAGCTTAAAAAAACAAAAACTATGTGTGAATCATGAATTATGTTTGTGTTGTGTATGGTTCTTTATTTGTTTGCATGTTTGTGTTTATTGTTGTGTGAATTTAAGCCATAAGATACTTAATTTGTGCATGGTATCTATATATGGTCGATGTATATGACGTTATGGATGACGTCAGACTTTGTATACCATATTGTCAAAGTAAATACAAAAATGCCAGTCAAACTTTGACTAGTAGTTTTCTATATGTTTGATATCTTAATCAACTCGAGTTTGAAATAATCCTCTAAAGAAAGAGATATATTCAAGATTGGTGGCGTAGATTTAATTTTTGTTTATTCACTAAGTAGTGTGTTTTAGCTAGTACAAATACACTCTACCATTGTATCTTTTATTTCATCAAACCTCAAAGATCTTTCTCATCTTTAAACAGAGTTAATTTAATGGCAGCAATCAAAGTTTTTGGCCACCCTGCTTCTGCAGCCACGAGAAGAGTTCTCATCGCTCTACACGAGAAAGAACTTGACTTTGAACTTGTTCAGATCGAGCTTAAAGATGGTGAACACAAGAAAGAGCCTTTCCTCTCCCGCAACGTAAGTAAATTTATTTCGAGGGGATATACTTTTCCATTTATATAGAGAGTCTTGGTCTGAAATATTTGAAATGTGTTGTTATAGCCTTTTGGTAAAGTTCCAGCCTTTGAAGATGGAGACTTCAAGCTCTTTGGTAAGATAACTCAACACTTCAATTTTGGTCTAGTCTTCGGAATTTTTTGTTTGGTTCAGTAAAAGTATATATTTACTTAACTCAAGTTTATCATGTTAGTTAATTAGTTCGGATTCGGTTTGAATAAAAACCCAATAAATTGGAGGAAAAAAAAGGACCTAATTGATTTATAAATAAGATCCGGTTCAATTTACCCGGTTTGGATGCATCTCAAACTCTGTTCTTGATCATTAGAAGCAGAAATACTAAAAAAATATGGACTTTTTTTTTGCAGAATCAAGAGCAATTACTCAGTACATAGCTCACGAATACGCAGACAAAGGCAACCAACTTTTGTCACTTGGTTCCAAGAACATGGCAATCTTGGCCATGGGTATGGAAATTGAATCTCATGAATTTGATCCAGTTGCTTCAAAGTTATGCTGGGAACAAGTCATCAAGCCCAACATCTTTGGCTTGACCACAGACCAAGCAGTTGTTGAAGAGGAAGAGGCTAAATTAGCTAAAGTCCTCGACAACTACGAACACAGGCTCAGTGAGTCTAAGTATTTGTCTTGTGAGGACTTCACTTTGGTTGATCTTCACCATATCCCTGCGATTCTATACTTGCTTGATACTCCGACTAAGAAGCTTTTCGATGAGCGTCCACATGTTAATGCTTGGGTTGCTGATATCACTTCTAGGCCTTCTGCTCAGAAGGTCCTCGGTTAAGTGATAAAAAATGTAATACATATGCTGAATAAGAGGCGGTTTCTTCATGACCAAATCCTCAAAAACTCTGTTTCTTTTGGTGTGTTTCCTTTGTTTCTCTCTTTTTGTGTGTACTCTTTGTTTCTTGTAAAATGATTTGAATGATCAATTATGAGTCTTGATACATAATATAATAACATCATTTAAGTTCATCTCCAAATTATTTATAGGATTATTAAAATTTACTGAATAACTAAAGCCACCAATGGACTAAAAATGAGGATTTGGCATACTTTCCGGTTTAGCTTGGTTTGATTGAAAATCCAAGTGAATACCCCCTAGTTCTTTTGTATCCTTTGAAATTTGAACCATTGATCTATATGAGAAACGCCTCTCTTAAGACCATCCACATTGATCATTCCCAAATTAATGTCTTTAAATTAAATTA
>OVAP01005785.1:0-7500 GCA_900406295.1 Aurinia saxatilis
AGGCAGTATGGTAGGATTCCCAACGATTCCCAAGTACCCAACAATAACAGCAGCGTATGAAGAAAATGGATCGCGAGAGGAAGTATTTGGGGTTTGGGGGAATTAGGGATTGAGACGGTTATGGACGGTTATGGACGGTTATGGAGCGGTTATTGACAAACCGATACGTAACCGGGTTTGGTAAAGACTTCGGTCTTCCTACAAGAGTATATGGGANCTTCTTCGAGGGTTATACGGTCCTCACCCCAATTGCTCCACTATATCGATCTCGCATCTCAGTTTTGCGGACGATGTCCTTATTTTCTTCGACGGAACCAGCGGCTCTCTTGATGCAAATACTACAAATCCTTAAACAGTTCTACAAGATGTCGGGTCTGGGGATCAACAAAGGCAAATCCAATTTGTTCCTTAACGGGAGAAATCCACATTTGACAAATACTCTATCTGCAGCTCATGGACTTTGCCCAGCCTCATGGCATGTTCGTTACCTTGGTCTACCACTGAAATCATCCAACTTAGACAAAAACGACTTCGAAGTTCTTTACTATCAAATTTCAGGGAGGCTCTCTACTTGGTCAAATAGATTCTTATCTTTTGCAGGACGTCTCACTCTCATTCATCTATGATTTATGGATACTTGAATTTCTGGTTTTCAGCTTTTCTATTCCCAAAATCTTGCATCAAAAAACTAGAAAGCTTATGTATCTCTTTCCTCTGGCGTGTGGTTCTGCAGGAACAGCGGGGGGAGCCAGAGTCTCCAGGGACGGGTTGTGCAAACCAAAAGAGAATGGTGGAGTAGGCCTAAAAAATATGGGCCTCTGGAATGATCTTTTTGGGCTCAAACTTAATTGGTTATTATTTACAAAGGCTGGTTTTCTGTGGGTAACCTGGATATGGGAGAGACACATTGCAGGCAGAATCTTTTGGAAAATTCACGCAACAAGGGATCTTGGATCTGGCGCAAGATCCTCAAACTGCGACCACAAGCAATCAAGTTCATCAAATTAAAATTGGGGAACGGGCAGAGAACTTATTTCTGGTATGACTCTTGGACGATGCACGGGCCGTTAATCGAATTTGCTGGACCAACTGGTCCCAGACAGTTGGGAGTTCCTCTAGATGCTAAAGTCTACCAAGCAGCATCAAATGGAGATTGGATATTTTCCTCTACAAGACCATCTAGACGTAACCTTCTCAAGAACGCAATCTCACTCATACAGGCCCCTTCGTCCACAGAGCATGATGAGTTCTACTGGTCCTCGGTTTTTGCGGACATCGACAGCTTCTCCTCTTCCGCGACTTGGTACACGCTCAACAATTTTGGTCCGCCGGTCGCTTGGGCCAAAAAATTTTGGTTCCAAAAACGGCTTCCGAAGGACGCTTTTATCAGCTGGCTATGCACTTTGAACAGACTGCCAACTCGAGATAGGCTTGCTCAATGGGGTGTCACAACCTCGGCAGAATGTGTCTTATGCTCATTGCAAAACGAGTCAAGGTCCCACCTATTCTTCTCCTGTACTATCAGCCGTGAGATCTGGTGCGCCTTCTTCCCAAACAACCTAACCATACCTACTGCTTTTGAAGACATCCTTACTTGGATCCCATCGAGACAACTTGCGGACCAAGATATAATTACATTAATTTTCCAACCTCCATCTACGCAATATGGTTAGAGCGCAACAGCCGCATATTCAAGGGCATTACCAGACCGACGCATGTAATCATCAAAGATATTGACCGGACGCTAAGGAGAAAACTATACACCTTGGATCGCAAAAGCAACAATGCAAACAGATTGTAACGGCCGACACACTGCTTACCACATGGTTTCAAAGATTCGAGCCTACTTGGCATTAGATTAACTTTTATTCATTGAGCGTCTATAGCTTAGGGCCTGATTCCGCTTAGTGTGAGTCCCAATATATGCATCCCCAATTGACTTTATCTTGGGTAGTCTGTAAACAACTATATTCTTTTGGTAATAAATTTTAAATTTAGTACCCAAACAAAAACTCTTGCTAAACAGGTAGAATCCATTGGGTTTTGTCTCCTTGATTAAAAGTTGTTTTGATAAAACTTTAATAGAACTCAAAGGAAATTCAGTATGGTTCAATTTGGGTTTGGTTCCATTTATTTCGGTTTAGATTCATGTTGGGTTAGTTTCAATTATGTTCGATTATAATTCGGTTAAAAAATAATTGACATATTTGGAATCAAATTCATAATTATGTTAGGGTTAGTGTTTAATGTTTAGATTTTAAGGCTTTAAGGTTAAGCATTTTAGGGTATAGGGTTAGGTTTTATGTTGATACTTTTTTAATCATAAACCTTAAACAATAAAATAATAAATCCTAAAGGTTAATTACCCCCAAAACCTAAACCCTATAAGCTAAAATTACAACCCCTAAAGCTACTAAATCCTAAAACATAAACCTTAACCCTAACCATTAACATTAAAAACCCCAAACCCTTAAATTACAAACCATAATCCTAAATCATAACCCTAAACTATAACCCCTAACCATAATCATTAACAAAGTTTAACCCTAAAATACTAAACCTTAAAGCCCTAATCATAGAAAGATGAATCTTTAACCCTAAACCCATAAAACCTAAACACTAAAATACTAAATCCTAACCTTAAACAATAAAATACTAAACGCAAAAATCCTAAAACAAAAAACATTAACCATAACCCTAAACCCTAAACATAAACCTAAAACCTCAAACCTTAAATTATAACCCTAATCACTAAAAGAGCTCAAACTCCAAACCCTATAAAAACCAGCCCTAAACTATAAATCCTAACCCTAATCCTAAAAAGAGTTTAACCTAAACTCTAATTTTCTTAAATGTAATATCCCTCTTCTTATTATTTCTCAAGTAACTTAAGTGAATTTTACTGATGTGTTATTCTCTACGCAAAAGTTAGTGTAAACAATATGTTATGTGTCTTTAGCCAAAACTTACATCAGCAATTTCAAAAGTTACATTAGCTATCTCAAATATGACATAAACAGAAAATTAGGGTTCATACAGATCTAAGGTGATTTCCAGGAGATTTCACTGTTTCCATCAGATCTCCTCAAATACTTTGTTTAAAGTGTTACCAACTAGGAAGCACGGAAGCTTGTCCCGAGGTACGATTCCCGCTTCAGAATCTCGATCGGAATCGGAAGCTCTCGGAAGCTTGTTAGAAGCTCGATTCCAAAAAAATAAGTTTCGAAGCTTTTTAGAAGCTTCGATTCCAATATGGAATCTCCATTTCTTTTATTTGGAAGCTTTAACAATCTATATAATGAAAGATATACATGGTATTTCATTAATTTAACTAAAAAAAACCTTTAAGTTTTAGCATTTAAGTTGTCGGGACAACCTTCTTCATCATTTTGTTGTGAGAGAAACTGGAGCACTTACAAATTCATACATTATGTGACAAAAAAATAAATTACGCCACAAACAGCAGAAGATCTTGTATTTGTGCACACTAACATTCGTTTAGAAGGAGTTCTGCTTACAAAGAAGGTCCCCAGTAAAATGTGGGATATTGGAGGTGACTAGTTTGATTCTTTGGATGAAATTAATTTTGGACTACTTGAATTTCAGGATCTTTCTCTTGATAAACCAGAGGTAGAAGCGATTGTGTTTGATAGGGAAATGCCTTTGATATCGTCTAAGGAATAACCTATAGCTTTCATATACTTTCTCAATTCAATCAATAGCAACTTCTCCTCATGCTCATGCAATGCATCATATATGATAACGAGGTAAGTAGATTTGGGCCTAAGAAAGCGTACCTTAGTCCTTTCAGGAGAGGCTTGAGCTCGAGCTCGGGTGCATTTAACTCGCTCCACGGGTCCCATGGTTCCTCCTTGACCGAGAAAACATCTTTAGCTTCAAGCTCTTTATCTTTACCAAGGTGATCGAAAGCCGTTTTGACCATATTCTCACAATTATCCAATAATGTCTCATACATATGGGCATCCTCATCCAAGTCGTCATACTCATCCTTGCTGTGAACCAAGGCTATCTCCAAGGGGTCTTTCATTAGGATTTCTTCCTCCATTTCGCCTTCCAAGATGTTGTCGACCTCGATCCAAAACACTTGGCCATCTATTGTCGGTGTGCTCATAATGACTTGGAGATCAAATTCCATTATCTCGTCCCCAAGTAGGAGACCTATCTTCTTCCCTCGGACATCAATTAAGGCTCTTGCGGTAGCTAAAAATGGCCTACCAAAAATTTAAGGATCTACCGGTTCCTCATCCATCTCTAGGACCACGAAATCCGTAGGAACATGGTATTTCCGAAGTTTCAAAGGTAAATCTTCAATTAAGCCAATTGGATATCTTATGGATCTATCCGCAAGTACTAAGGAGATTTTGCTCGGACTAAACTTTGTCACTCCAAGCTTATTTCCAATAGAAAGGTGCATCAAATTCACACTTGAGCCTAAATCGCATAAACTTGGATGAAAGACCATTTCACCGATGGAACAAGGTAGTGTGCTTGAGCCGGTATCTTTTAGCTTCCTTGGTATTGCATGTTAAATAATCGAGCCACAATCATAGCTAACAAGCACCATCCCTTTTTCCAAATTCTTCTTCTTGGTGAGCATGTCCTTGAAGAACTTTGACCAAATAAGGCTATTTTCGATTTCTTCCCTTAGTGGAAGTGTAACGATAATCGTATCCGTGATGTCGATGAACTGTTGGCGTTGCTTGGCAAGCAATTGGTTCCTCAACCTTTATGGGAATGGAAGTGGTGGCTCATATGGAGGGGGCTCAAATATCACTTTCTTAGCTTTTCCAAGAGTCCCATCGAAACAATCTTTTCCTTTAGGTTTGGCCACCTTAACCACTTCTTGGTCTTCTTTTTCGGACTTCTCATTCGATCCGCTAGCTTCCTTTCCAACATCTTGGAGTTCCTTTCTGCTCCTTAGTGTGATCACATGACAATGAGACTTCAGGTTAGTCTCGGGTTTTGAGGGAAAAGAGCTCATAGGTTGTTTGGAAAAAGATAAAGTATTCGAATGTTGTATCTCCACCCATTACATCGTAAGCCTCATCTCCAAAAAGTTCTTCCGAGTTTCCTTTTGGAACTCTGATTGCTCGAGTTGAGTGTTTGCAAGATCATTCTTCGTCGCCTTAAGCAAAGCATATATGTCACCTTCACTCAGAGAGATACCTTGGGAGCAGTGTCCATCAAGTTTTGGAAAGAACGGTTTGTTTTAGTTGTTGACATAACTACAATCTACGGTAAGTCCTGATGATGGCTCATGGTGTCCTATTTGGAAATTTTCAAGATAAGGCTCTTGTTGACCACTTTGGTTGTGGTCATCCACCAAAGATATATGTTTTTGCCTACGCACCAATAGACGTGACAACTTCTCAACCGTTGAGTACTTGGATCTTTGCATCGCTCACACTATAACCCATGGCTTGTGTAGACCTATCGTAATCCTCGCCCGAGTATGCATCACTTTGAGCGAGGTTATTGATCAAAGATTCAGCTTGGTCGCAAGTAAGGCTTGCGAAATTACCATTACTAGCCGTGTCGAGAGCCTTTAAAACCTCATTGTTCGCTCCTCGGTAAAAGATCCCTAAGATATTTTCCTTAGACACACCATGATGCGAGCAACTTCTCGTTAAGCCTTGGAGTCGGTCCATGACTCACTCAAGCTCTCACCACCTCGTTGCTTGAAGCTTTGTATGTCGATCCTAAACCAAGCGGTCTTTTGTTTAGGGAAAAAGGTCCGCAAGAATTCGGTTTTCACCTCCTTCCAAGTTGTAACCTTCTCTGAAGGAACATTGCGTTCCCACTAGGCAGCCTTATACTCTAAAGAACATGTAAAGAGGATCATATTCATGGTGTCCTCGGGGACACCATTCATCTTGAGAGTTCGGCTACAAAGACGCTCGAACCTCTTCAAATGCTCCAAATGACACTCAATGCTATTACCGTTATAGCTTGAGCGTTCTACTCATTCGAGCATCGACGACTTGATCTCAAAGTTCAGATTTGCAACGGGGGAGGTATGATTCCTAGGCTCACATCACGGGTATTAGGCTCGTCAAATTCACCAATGGGATGGGCACCACGTCTGTTTCCATTAGGAGGTGGTACCTCTTGTCTTTCAACTTCAGCCATTTCCTCAATGACTAACTCTTCTTCAAACAAATCTTAAACTACGAGCTCTTCTTCTATACCCAACCTTCTTAGATGATCCTCATGGACTCTCAACTCACGAGCTTCTCTTCTTTTCTCTCGTTCTAACAATCCAAGATCGGGATGCAAGTCGATGATTTGACCTTGTGGATTCCCACGGGTCATGCACCTTGTAACACGAAACAAAAACAAGCAAAAATAAACAAAAGCAGTAAAATGAAAACAAAAAAAAAAACAAACAAGAAATAAAGCGATAGTCGTAGTCAATGGTAAACTCTCAAAGGCTAGCTTCGTTCCCCATAGGCAACGGCGCCACTTTTGATTAGACTTTTTGGGTCTACAAATCAAAAGACCTATAGCTACGCTACAAGTCTTCGAAGAGATTGTAGTATAGTAAGGGTATCGATCCACTCGGAGGAGACGGCTAGTTCTTTGAGCACATTATGATTTATTAACTATGCTAAAGCGACTAAATTGAGTTCAATCAAGTAACAAACAAGAATTTAAACAAGCAATTAAAATGACTAACAAATAAAGGCAAGCAAGACTAAATCAAGACTCGATAAGAGATAAAAGCATTGACATGTGGGTGTTGGTAATAATGACCATGAGTGATTAGAGGAAACCTTGTGGAGGTTAATCGTTTACAAGTTAAGAACCATCCTAGGCAAAGGACTACTATTCTAGCTTAACCCAATCTCTTGGTGTTTCTTTGGAGATCAACAAATCGACTATTTCTCAATATACCAGTTCAATGAAAACCAAGCATTCATGTTCAAGTCCAATCTACCACTAAGTACCTTACCCTCTCTCAAGGCATAAGGTGTACAAAGCAAAATACAAGTTATAAGAATCTACACTCCACTGATCTCTCATAAAGAGGTAGCATTAATGATCAATAGCTAAATATTTAAGGAAATAAGCATTCAAAACAATTCTTGTTTAATCCAGAAAATCATCAAACACCTTGTGAGAGGAAGCTTATGATCTATTCTCTAATGATCTCTTGTAAAGAGATAACATTAATGATCAACACAAGATAAGTTTTGGTTATTCAAGCATTCCAACAAACAAGGTGAGATGAAGCTTAGAATCTCTGTTCCTATGATCTCGTAAAAGGAAATAGCATTAATGAGAATAAGAAGCCAAGGTAAACTAAGGAAAGCTAAATATCTAGTTCACTCAAGCACTTCATCAAACACCTTGTGTGTGATGAAGCCTAAGATCTATTTTCCATTATCTCTCATAGGAAAATAGCATTAATGAACACTAGATACTAGCAATCCTTGAAGACTAACCCTGTTCCACAAGACTAACATTAATCAACTCATA
>OVAP01005787.1:0-12475 GCA_900406295.1 Aurinia saxatilis
ATGTATTTTCACGTTTACTTTAGTTCATGTATGTATTGGCACTTCTCCCCATCATCCTTTAATCGTATTGAGAGCGATCCTCCAGGATACTTCTATTTGTTAGAGAGTTTCTTCTATGAGGGACAGCTATGGTTACCAATTCCCGATGTCATTGTTAGCTACTTAGTCAAATACAAGTTGTGCTTGTCTTAGCTTACTCCCAATGGGATTCGACACTTAGTGGGGACCGTGGTTTGCTGTATCGAGTGTGGAGTTACAGTGAAGACTGATTTCTTATCTTATGCGCTGTCATTTCGTTCCTCCAGCAAGGAACGGCTCACGTACTCTATTTTGGGGAAGCAGGGCCACAATGTCATCAGAGGAATCCCAGGAAAGGTGTACCATTTGGATGAACATTTCTTTTATGTCAAGATTGACCATCACTCCATCGAGGGTGGTGGCTTCCATCGAGTTAGATCTCCATGGGGCCATCTAGGTTTGGTCCACTTGTGTTGCTTCTTTAGATAACATGTATTACTCTTGAAATTTTTGAATGTCATCTAACCTTTCATTTTTATGTTTGTGCGGAGCGCCATATCTCGTTCAGGGCAGTCAAGGATTCTGCAGTGTTACTTCAGACCCTACGAGAGCATTATACTCACCGGAAGAAGACCTTCTCCTTAGAAAGAGTTGAGCGTGCTCGCTTATGGAGGACACCATCGAAGTTATGAAGGCAAAGATGACTCTCATGGATTCCATCCTTCAGAGGAAGACTGTTGGTGATGCTAAGGCCCAGTTTGATGTGTCTCAGGGTGAGGGACGTGCGGGACCTGTCGCATGTTCTGGTAGCTCATCACGAGGACCTGTCTGTGGGGTCTCCGCCGGAGGTGTTGCTCTGAAAGTTGACAAGGGTAAGGGCGTTGCTGCGGATGGCGCACGTAAGAGGACGAGGAAGGCAAAGGAGACACCACCACCGGTAGTCGAGGAGGAGGTTCCACCACCGGACGTTCCTCCGGAGTTTGATAGGCGTGTCCTTGCTTCAGGGTACCTTGCTCGTGTAGTTCGGTTTGGGGAACCCTTTGTGCCGATGTGGTCCCCTGAGCACCGAGACTTGTACATGGACGCGTCCATCGCTGGCATGGATGTGAGTGATCCCTTGATTCCTTGTGGATTGTTTTTACTTATGACTAGCTTGTTGTTTTCTTGTTGTAGTTCATTGCTTATCAGAACGCGTTAGTGAGCGCTTACCAGGCTGATATCCATAGGGCCCATGTGGAGTCTAATGAGGTTAGGAGGATCCAAAGACCCCATGAGGACCAGTTGGCTTATATGAAGGGCAAGTTTGCAAACTTTGATGATGAGGTAGTGCGCTTGACCGACAGGGCGGAGACAGAGGCAAAGCGGGCGCTTCGTCACAAGAAGAAAGAGACGAATGAGGCAGTGAAAGTGATGGCACTCAAGGGGAAAGTGAAGGGGATCAATGAGAAGTTCCTTCACCATGTTGAGAGCACTCGTGCCAAGGTTATCAGGCTCAAGGAGGAGTTCGGGGAGCAGATGTGTATGCATCACGAAGTTAGTTCTTTATGCTTCTAAGTTAAACGTGTGTGACTTGTTCTAACTCCTTTCTTGATTCTCATCTTAGGCTGAGAACTCCCATCAGATGATCAAGATGCTGAGAGGCGCGGTTCTACCTGTGTTTGATAAATTGGAGGCCGGCGTGCTAGCGAGTCAGGTGAAGTACAAGGATGCTGCCATCGAGTATAATGCTTTCTTGGATGAGATCACGGGGGATCTGACCATGTTGTGCTCGTTGGATGCGAGCGTGTTTGTTGAGGAGCCGAGTTTGGTTGATGTCCTGATCCTTACTGTTGATCCGATGGAGGAGGATGAGTAGGTCATTGGGGACCGCGTTTATGTAGTTGCTTTCTGTTTTAAACTTGGCATTTGTTTGCCCTTTTAAACCTTGTGTCGGCTGAGTGTGATAACTTGTTTTGTAGTGCCTGGATGGCTTTATCTTATGTTTAGAACTTAATTTGTTGCGGGGTGATAGGGGTGATATTTTACCGCTTTTTACCTATATTTAAAGTACTTTTTATGACGGAACTAAAGGATTTCAAGTTAAAAGTGATGTTTCACTATTTCATGTTTTCAAACTGTTTTTGTGGAAATAAGGCCTTTTAGGTCATAAATAGGCATTATTCTCCAAGTTCAGCAATTCAGCACCAGATGTTTAGGGCCAGATGAATCTGTTGTGCATTTTGGATTGCAGTGAGAATTGAAGACAATCAAGCCACGTGAGTCAGCTGTCACATGGACTTCGAATCAAGTCATTCGTCCCAACGACCAAGAAGTTATTCCATTAATACTGAAGACTGGTGAAGAGGATCGGTTATACGCTCCAAAGGTTTAGCCTTAGATGAAGACCTTCCCATACATAGATTGCTCTGAGATTTTGCCACAACATAGAAGAAGAAGTCAGCTTTCTAATTCAAATGGAATGAAGAAATTCCAACGGTTAGATATTGAGTTATGCTGATTCTACGGAAGACAGATTGTTCAGTCTCGGTGTGAAGCAAGCGAAGAACGCGAAGGAAGAACAATCGATCGATCAAGGCCCAAAAAGTCTCTCGAAGCCAATGAATTGAAGCTCATGACTGAGTCAAGGCCCAAGGATCCATTAGAAGCTTCCAGACGTGTTAAAAGATATTAAATGGTTACCAAAATATATTTTTGGATAACTATTGATCGAATATCCATTTTATTCGATCGACTGAATACGAGTTATTTCATTCATTCTTGAGTAGATATTTTGTTCGGAATACGAGTTTTCAATAGGTTATACATGGCTTGACAGATAGGTAGGATTCATACTTATTGCATGATTGCTTATTACAACTTCTGCGGCTTGGTTTGCTAGTTTACACTTTGTGACTATTGTGTGAATTAGGATATTAGACATGTTTAATCACTACTATAAAAATAGGAAGGTTAATTTACGACTGGCTTGAATACTTAACCAGACTTATCTGCCTATAAAACCTGGATAGTTTAATCCATGAAACCTAGAGAATTCTCTGAAACCCGACAATTGCAACACTTGCTTCTTTACTGTTTTCTTTTATTTCTTTTTCATTTTATAAACCAAAAACCTTTCCAGTCAATCGAACAACTAATCTCATTTGATCGATTAAAATCCTAAAACTATCTTTGTTTCTTAGCTCAAGTCGAATCGGTTTTGCTGTTGTGTACACTTTGCATCTCTGTGGATTCGATCCCTAAGTACTACTGCGAGAGCATGTGCGTTTGCAGGAATATTTTGAGCAAAAACTAAATCCCCATCAAGTTTGCTGGCGCCGTTGCCAGGGAACAACAGTTGTACCACTAGCATTAAGAGTAGATTTCAGTCTAAGCTTTTATTTATTTTCATTTCACTAAATTTCAGTTTTTAAGGAAATTCATAAAAAAAAAAAAAAAGATGGAAGGTTATGAAGTTTCAGGAGTCTCTAGAAAACTAGCTATGGCGAAGCTAATGGACCACTCACATGAATCTCCAATTGAAATGAATTTTCCAGCACCTGTGGAGCATCAAAGGAATTCTCAATATAAGGGTTCATCAAATCCCTTTCGTTTCCGTCCACAAACATTGGAAGCAAAAGAGTTTTGCTCATTCCTTGACGAGTTATACGAAGAAAGAATTGTGAAACTTGATCCTTGGAAGAAAAAGAGTTTTATTTCTTTTTCATTTTATAAACCAAAAACCTTTACAGTCGATTGAACAACTAATCTCATTCGATCGATTAGAAACCTAAAAATATATTTTGTTGCTTAGCTCAAGTCGAATCGATTTTGCTGCTGTATACACTTTGCCTCTCTGTGGATCCGATCCCTAAGTACTACTGCGAGAGCATGTGCGCTTGCATGAATATTTTGGGCAAAACTAAACCCCCATCAAGTTTTTTGTGCCGTTAACAGGGAGCAACAGTTGTACCACTAGCGTTAAGAGTAGATTTCAGTCTAAGCTTTTATTTATTTTCATTTCACTAAATTTCAGTTTTTTTTGTTTTTCAGGAAATTCATTAAAAAAAAAAAAAGATGGAAGAGTATGAAGTTTCAGGAGTCTCTAGAAAACTAGCTATGGCAAAGCTAATGGACCACTCACATGAATGTCCAATTGGAATGAGTTTTCGAGCAACTGTGGAGCATCAAAGGAATTCTCAATCTAAGGCTTCATCAAATCCCTTTTGTTTTCGTCCACAAACCTTGGAAGCAAAAGAGTTTTGCTCATTCCTTGACGAGTTATACGAAGAAAGAATTGTGAAACTTGATGCCTTGGAAGAAAAAGAGTTTTATTTCTTTTTCCTTTTATAAACCAAAACCTTTCCAGTCGATCGAACATCTAATTTCATTCGATCGATTAAAAACCTAAAACTATATTTTGTTGTTTAGCTCAAGTCGAATCGATTTTGCTGTTGTGTACACTTTGCCTCTCTGTGGATTTGATCCCTAAGTACTACTGCGAGAGCATGTGCGCTTGCAGGAATATTTTGGGCAAAAACTAAATCCCCATCAAGTTTTCTGGCGCCGTTGCCAGGGAGCAACAGTTGTACCACTATCATTAAGAGTAGATTTCAGTATAAGCTTTTATTTATTTTCATTTCACTAAATTTCAGTTTTTCTTGTTTTTCAGGAAATTCATTAAAAAAAAAAGATGGAAGGTTATGAAGTTTCAGGAGTTTCTAGAAAACTAGCTATGGAAAAGCTAATGGACCACTCACATGAATCTCCAATTGGAATGAATTTTCCAGCACCTGTGGAGCATCAAAGGAATTATCAATCTAAGGCTTCATCAGATCTCATTTGTTTTCGTCCACAAACCTTGGAAGCAAAAGAGTTTTGCTCATTCCTTGACGAGTTATACGAAGAAAGAATTGCGAAACTTGATGCCTTGGAAGCTAAATCAATACATGAAGTCTCTTGCAACTCTACTGATTTATTACATAATGATGATTTGTGCTATGAGTTCAATAATACAGGTTTGGAAGATTGTTTTGCTATTGATTTGAACTTGGAAGAGCTTCCGTTCGATTGATTCATTGCTGGAAACAATCGATGCGCTTCCCTGCCCCGAGAAGAAAAATTTGATAAAATGCAGCCCTCTTGTGCTCGAGAGACTATTGAAAATAAATATTTTTCTAATGATGATACATTTTTTAACATCTCAAATTTTTCGTGCAGCTAGATATCCAATGTTAATGAGAAGAAAGAATCTATATCTCGACCTGAAGAAAAGTTCCATAGCACGCTTGCCAATCTTGAAGACT
Source organism: Aurinia saxatilis (assembly GCA_900406295.1). Lineage (NCBI taxonomy): Eukaryota > Viridiplantae > Streptophyta > Magnoliopsida > Brassicales > Brassicaceae > Aurinia > Aurinia saxatilis. Next base: position 5,301 of record OVAP01005787.1, read on the forward strand.
CTTCTGTTGGAGGAATCCATGATGATGCAAAAACTGATATCTATGATGTAGATAATCACCTTACAGGTTATGAAGTTAAATCCTTTGCTGAAAATTCATTTAAACATGCTATTGACTTCATATTTTCGTCAAATGATTTTGGTTCTAATGAGAATCCAATTATCAAGGATAACTCCAATATACATGTGGACAAATGTGTGTTTCTTTGCATAGATTGCTTTTTGAAAAAATAGGAGAAGGACCAAAGATGCATTGGCCCAACCTTTCGATACTTTTGACTAGAATTGTGCCGAGAAGTCGAGCTAAACGACTTTAAACAAAGGCACTGAGTGGGAAGCAACCCACTGTTACGTTTTAGTTTTGATTTTATGTTAGTGCTTTTTAATGTTTTTGTTAGTGTATCATAAAAATAGGATTCAAAGATAAAACCCAGAGGATGCAAAATCGATCGATTGCCTCTGCAACATTCGATCGATTGCTTGCTGTTCATAGCACCACATCACTGTTCAACTGGAAAACCAGAGGCCACCTGATTCGAATCAACTGGTGATTCAGAAATGTGATGCATACTTCAACACTAATTAAGAGGATGGGTAGAATTCAGTCTTTTCACAATGTGATTCGATCGAACACATGCCTGACTCGATCGATGAAGACCCATAATGATGAACAAATACTCCAATCAACACGACAAATGATGAGATACTACTGTCAACAGTCAGGTATAATCTTCACCTATTTCTTGTAAAGACCTTTCATTTGGATAAGACAAAGGAGGTCATTCGATTCATTCAAAGACGATGAGGTAAAATCCATCTTCCATTTCTATTTCAATCCATTTCAATTCCCATTTTACTGTCACAGCTTGTCAACATCGGGGACGATGTTATTCAAGTCTAGGGGATATTCCTCGTGGTCTAACTCATTTGTTTCATTTGACTATCTTTTTAATGGTATTTAATCGGTTTTAAAATGCTTTTGCAAAAAATTTTGTCCTTATTTAAAAAAAAAAATCAGTATGGAATAAGGACCTTACTCACAACCGGACTCCGGCCTAGTGACCATCTTTACAAGACTGCTCCGAGGCACTTTTTTCAGAAACTCCATACTTAACCTTCCCCAACACATCTCGATTTGCACGTACTTTAATAAATCTAATTTTTGACACTATTTTTTTTAACCTAAACCGGACTATAAATCTTTCTTGCTGGAGATATTAGACTAGGAAAAACAAATCCATTCAGGACTTCTTATCCACTTTACCACTCTCTTGCTGATCTTGAATGGTCAACTTATCTTGAGTTGATACCACACCCATAAAAGAATCTCGTGCCTTGCTGTATATGGTGAAAGCTTTTGGATTCAAAAAAAAAAAAAATCAAAAAAAAAAAAATCAAAAGCTTTATGATCCATACTTGTTTAGCAAAAAGGCCAATGATATCAGGGATCAAAGATGGAGAAAGGTGGAAATCATTTAAAGGAGTCCAAAGATGTTCGAAGAAGTCTTTATATTCTCATAAAAGAATCTAAGTCTGAGGGAAGAGCGAGCCGAGCTAAGGAGAGAGTGATTGGAGAACGATACCATCAAGCGGTCCAATCTCTCTTGTTTTTTTGCAAACATGTCGCATTTCTCTTGAGTATGGTAAACCCTAAACACATTAAACCCATCTATAAATATTAGCCTCCTCTCATTACACATCTAGCCTGTTTTACCTAGTTTATACTTTCCAGTAAGAAAGCTCACACAATGATAAATGAATGTAAAGAGTCAGATTTCGGTGCAGTTAGGGTATTTGCAGGTTGAGATTCATGTTGGACCAATTGGAAGAGTTGTGGCGGGAGTATGAGATGAGAACTTTTGGCAGGATTGTCGAGATGACCATCACAAAGTTGCGGCCTCTAAGTTGTAGTGGTACAAGTAAGCGAGTTCCTAATTTTTCAAACTTATTTTCCTTTCTTGGCATATTGTTTTTCGAGGATGAACAAAGCTAAGTCTGGGGGATTTGATAAGGGTGATATTTTACCACTTTTTACCATATATTTCAAGTACTTTTTATGATGAAACTAAAGGATTTCAAGATAAAAGTGATGATTTTCACTATTTTATGTTTTCAAAGTGTTTTTGGGGAAATAAGGCTTTTTAGGTCATAAATGGGCATTATTCTCCAAGTTGAACAATTCAGCACCAGATGTTCGGGGCCAGATGAATCTGTTGTGCATTTTGGATTGAAGTGAGAATTGAAGACAATCAAGCCACATGTACTGTCACATAGGCTTGAATCAAGTCATTCGTCCGAACGACCAATAAATTATTCCCTTAATAATGAAGGCTGGTGAAGAGGATCAGTTATACGCTCCAAACGTACGACCAAGGCCCAAAAATGTCTTTTGGCGCCAATAAATTGAAGCCCATGAGTAGTCAAGGCCCAAGGATCCATTAAAAGCTTCCAGATGTGTTAGAAGATATTAAATGGTTACCAAAATATATTTTTGGATAATTATCGATCGAATATCCATTTTATTCGATCGAATGAAGAAGATAATATCAAAGAGACTGAAGCCCTTTGTGTGGGCACACAACAAAAAACTTGTCAAACGAATCTTTTAAGGGACCGTCAACTCTCTATTGTGAACCGCTCAGAAAGTTAAGGAAAAAGACAAAGAGCAAGATAAGAAAAGTGGGGTCGCTTTATTGATAGCAAAGAGAATTCTCGAATACAAGCTATTAAGACTTAGGCTATTCTAGAGAGAAGACGATGATCTAAGACCTTGGACCTTAGATCCTATATATACTCTAACTAAACTGCCTCAGGGCTCAAGCTCTTTCATGGGCAACCTTCCATTTCCTGAAGATACACTTCCATTCCCCCCGCAGTCTTTTGGATAGTTTCCTTTCTCCTTAGATATTCTGATGATTCTATTCTCGAACCTTCTTGCTTGACGGCGCTTGGAACAAACCTTAGGGCTTTGTCTTGATGGAAGATGGAAATGGGCCCACGGAACTAAGTTGGGCTATTTGGCTAGTTATAAGTGTTTCTGGGCCCACGAGATTGTTGAGATAATCTCGTGAGTCGTATGTGTTTTGATGATCACCTCATTAAAAACTTTGGTAAAGAAAACCACATGGAAAAAACCTTACCAAGGGAAAAAGAGTGTGAACATGATGATCGTTTGATGAAATGTTCGTCGTGGGTCCTTAGTCCGCGATGAGACTAAGCTATATGCATGGACCCACGGGACGCGATGTTGCTAGGCGAGCTAAGTTGGCTCGCGGACTGGGACGTGAGCAATCTTGCGGACAATACTTGATACTTAGCTCGCGGATTGGAATGTGAGAAATGTCGTGGGCCATGCTTGAGACTTCGCCCGCGGGCCATGGCAAATATATAGCCCGCGGGCCACGGCATGAGTGTAGCCCGCGGGCTGTGTCATCGAGCTCGTCTCGTGGGCCATGTCGAGCATGTAGCCCGCGGGCCATGGCAAGGATGTAGCCCGCAGGCTACGGCAAGAATGTACCCCATGAGCTATGTTGCTAAGCTCATCCCGCGGACCACGTCGAGCATGTAACCTGTGGGCCACGTCGAGCAAGTAGCCCGCGGGCCATGGCAAGGATGTAGCCCGCGGGCTACGGAAAGGATGTAGCCCGCGAGCTACGTTGCTAAGCTCACCCCGCGGGCCACGTCGAGCATGTAGCCCGCGGGACATGGCAAGGACGTAGCCCGCGGGCCACGACAGGAGTATAACCCGCGAGCTACGGTGTTAAGCTAGTCCCGCGGGCCATGGTATGGACGTAGCTCGCGGGTGGAGGCTGTGGTCTTGTCCTGCGGGCCATGATCCAGACGGCCCGCGGACGATTGGCTTCGTTCGATCCGCAACGAGACTTAGGTAGCACATTGCTTGGTGAAGGCTGTCGTGACCCACTGTGAAACTTAGCTAGCATATTGCTTGGTGAAGTCTGTCAGGACCCACTGTGAAACGTAGCTAGCAAATTGCTTGGCGAGGTTTTTACCGGGACCCACCAACCAAATGTCCATAGAATAGGCTTGATGGTTCGTCGTGTGAGTTTATAGAAGGTCTGGCCCACGGAACAAGCAAAAGGACTTGTCCCGTGAGCTAAGTGCCTTGCACGGCCCGTGGAGTAGTCCATGACCGTGGTCCGCGGGCTGTGTCGATCGTGTAGCCCGCGGGATGTCCGTGTGAGCTTGTCTGCGGGCCACGTTCGTTATTTTACCCGTGAGACAAAGCCTAAGAGCTTTCTCCGCATGCCAAGTTTGATGCATGTTTTGCTATATGCGTTGTCGGTCGTGGGACGCTTGGTGATCCGTGCTTGACTATGTCGTTACCAATCGATAGTCCATGACTGTAATGCTCGATGGTGTGGACATATGACCAGCTCGTGGGCCGTAGTAATGGTTTGTGGCAAACACTTAGCCATTTTGATGCTATCAATCTTCGGGGGTGGAATCTGACCCCCACAGTTAGCCCCCCAAGTCTCTATTGCTTTGTTAGCTATGGAGAGTTAGAGTATAGCCTGAAGACTGAAGATTGATGCATGGTTGTTGATCACATACCGTTGAGATGGCATAGTTATTTGTCTCTTGATGGGTTGTTATCCCAGAAGTGGGCCATGTTGGCATGGTCGACGAGAGGAGACGTAAGAGGCTTCTCGTGAACGGATTGGAGAAGAAGAAGCGGGCCATGGTTGAAAAGAAAAGACGTAAGAAGCTTCTTGTGAATGGATTGGCTCGCATGGTGCCACACGGAGATGGGGGGAAGGCTTGTGATCGATGGTCGCCGGCCACGACCGTGTGCGGGTCCCGAGTTGGGTCGTGGACTCGCTCTATCCGTAAAACTCGCGGGCTAAGTCATGGCTGATTCTCATGAAGACACGGGTTCCAGCATAGGTTGCTCGGACAAGTTGAAGCTTCACTCGGAGGGCCACGAACCAAACGGGCCATGGTCTCTGGCTGGTTTCGATACAGCTTGCGGATGAGGACACGTGGTCTGGTACACGGGCTAAACCTTGGGCGGGTCCCGCGCGAGCTTTATTTTGGCTCGCGGGTATCATCGCGTCGTGATGGGTGCGCCTAAAGTCTTCGTGGGACCCGTACGAGCTTCGGTTTGGCTCGCGAGCATCGTCGAGTCGTTATGGGCGCGGGCTAAGGTCTTTGTGGTACCTATACGAGCTAAGTGCAAGGTTGCATGGAGAGTTGCTTCCCACGCGACGCGGGTTACATTATCTCGGAGGGGACCTGCGCGGGCTTTAGAGATCATTTGGCATCCGCGGGCCACACGGAAGGTGACTTGAGTTGTTTAGCTCGCGTCTCTTGTTATCTTTGCGGGCCAACCTTTGGTCCACAATTGTCGTATTGACAGCTTGGATGATGATAAACAGAACCAAGGATGGAAAGGCGAACGCTCCCACGGAGGTTTCATCGGTGATGAACTCGGTAGTCATGGGACGTTAGATGATCAAGGCGAGTTTTCTTTATGAAGCCATGCCTTAGAAGATAGTATGCTTAGGGCATGTTTCATGGGCGGTGATGCTTCTGAATTGTCGAGCTCTTCTGTTAATAGTGGTAGTGGTGATAGCAAGACCGATGAGGATTAGGATGACTGTAGGACTCACAAGGTTCAGTTGCTACCGACAAGTTATGGTAAGGAGATTTTGATTAGCCATGAGAATGAGCCGTCATTTAAATATAAGACAGGGATGGAGCTTCTTCCCAGGCGAGCAAAGTCTCATGTGGGGACCACACAGCAAACTGGAGGTCGCAAGGAATGAAGCTTCTTCTCAGGTGGGCCAAGTTGCTAATGGATCCCGTTTAGATGTGGCATAAGGGAGTGAACCCTTTGCCTTGTCTATGGGCTTCGTTCGTTTCGGGCCCTCACTATGCGAGCTTAAGTCCTGAAGATCATCTCGTGTAGACGCGGGCCAAGTTATGAGTGGGTGCCGTAAGTGTGTAGCTCGCGAAGGTATCGGCGTTGTGTTGCGCGCGGGCCAAGTCCAGAATTGCTCCCATCATGATTTTGGCTTGCGTGGCTCATGACATTCATGGTGGGCCGTTGATCGAGTTCCAAGTTGATGGATGTTAGTTGATCGAAGGATGGCTAGTGACCCATGTGATTAGGGTCCACGCCTTAGTAAATGTTTTTGGTTGACGTATGCGATTGAGACAGTGATGGTTTGATCATCGGGATATGCTCTAACGTTCGTTGGATGTTGTCTTGTAAGATGGCGTTATTCCTTGTTGTTTTGATTGTAATGCAGTCATTATTCGATTGGTTAAAGTCTTTGCCCCACCGTCTGCCTTGAGTACCGACCTCTCAACAAGGAAGTGTGATTGATTTGAGTGGGCCAGCTAAATGTTCTTGCCGGGTTTGGAGGGATCATGTTTATCAAATCTCATCCCATGGTTGGATAGTTCCTTAGCCTGCCTTGTGATGCTAGCGTTTGGCAGGAGGATTATGTCCATGAGATGTATGAGACCAGCATGATAGCTGGGTTTCGATGGGTCACTTGGCTTATCATAGCGATCATGCTTTTTGTGGAGAAAGCTTAAACCAAATATTATCCCTCCCTGTGACAATGCATCAAGGATGTGCCCATGGGAGGTCGATGACCAGCGTTGAGCTGCTGGGTTTTCAAAGACAAACTATTTCTTTCACACCCCCTCTCTATATTTAGTCAGACTGCTTCCGACAATAGATGTCGCACGCTTTACCATAGAGATGGTGTTCATGACCCGGGTATACCCGATTTTATACGCTTGAAGATTTGGTAACCTTCGTTCGTGAGCTGTGACAAGATCGTTAGCTCAATGTTATCGTCGAAAATGGTTTGCATCATAAGAGCTCTCGTGTGGGCCCATGTCGACATAGCTTGATCACCACGAATCGGTCCTGAAGCCAGCTTGCTCCCCGTCAGGAATAGGTTGACAACGGGACCCTAAACCATGTGACTATAACAGCATGCTTTGAGAGGCATGGATGATTTGTTGGGAGAACGGTGGTGGGGCCCAACATGTAGGTGGGAACGCAAAGAAGGCATGCGGGTTCAAACCTAAGTCCTCATGTGAGAGTTATTTACTAGAAAGGAGGTGGTGTGTTACCTGGAACATGGTCAGAGATAGTCTTAGTGCTATCAAACTGCTGGTGTGGCCCACTGGATAAGT
>OVAP01005788.1:0-12591 GCA_900406295.1 Aurinia saxatilis
TCTTGTGACAGGAAACCTGATAGTCCCTAAGTTGTTAGGATAGGTCAGTTTGCCTACAGAATGCTGCTGCATCAGGTCCCCCAGAGTGAGAAGAATTCGACCACAAATTAAAGGGAAGGTCGGCGGGAAAAAATGGAGACAAGTAACGCACATTGAAGACATCGGATGTAGACATATCAGGAGGTAATTCCAGACGATACGCATTGTCATTAATACGTTTAACAATATTCAGGGGCCCTATGTTCTTAGCATAAAGTTTGTTGTATGTACCATCAGGTAGTCGATCTCGTGTGAGAACAACCCAGACTAAATCACCAATATCGAAAACCAGATGGCGTCGATATGTATCAGCGGATGCTTTGTATTTCGAGGCCGAGGAGGTGAGATTTGAGATGACTTGATGATGGACTGATGTGATCGCGTCAACAAAAGAGGATGCATCACCATGTATACACGTCTGATCGGGAAGCGAGGCAATAGGAGCTCGCAGAAGGACACCATAAATAACTTGAAATGGACTAAACCCCGAGCTTTGATTAACAGCATGATTATGAGCAAATTCAGCTTGTGGAAGACGAGAATCCCATGTTTTAATAGCATCTCCAACAAGACAACGCAGAATATTAGCAAGAGAACGATTCACAACCTCAGTTTGCCCATCTGTTTGAGGGTGGTAGGTGGAACTCATGTCAAGGCTAGTGTCTAGAAGCTTCCATAGGGACCGCTAGAAATGCCCTAGAAAACGAGAATCTCTATCCGAAACAATAGAAAAAGGTAAGCCATGGAGACGATAGACCTCTCGAAAGAACAATGTAGTAACTTGAATAGCATCCGTAGTCTTTTTTGCAAGGTGTAAAATGCAATATCTTAGAAAAACGATCAACAACCACAAAGATAAAATCAAAACCTCGTTGCGTGCGCGGAAGACCAAGAACAAAATCCATGCTTATATCCGTCCATGGCTGATTTGGAATGGGTAAAGGCATGTATAATTCGGCATTAGAAGCATGGCCCTTAGACTTTTTACAGACAACACATCGTTCAACAAAACGATAAACATCTTTACGCAAAGAAGGCCAAAAGTAAGAAAGGGAGACAAGATGCAAAGTACGATCTCAGCCCATGTGACCCTCATTATGGAGCTCATCTATTAATTGGATATGAAGGCTGCCTTCAGGGATGCACAAGCGAACACCACAAAATTTATATTCATCATGAATTGTAAAGTAGGTAGAAATGCCATTCTGAACTTCCTGAAAAACACACCCGGAGTAGGGGTCACCAAGATACTGATCTGCCAAGGATGAAAAGCCCACCATGGACGTGTGCATGACAGCGAGAAGAGCTTGTCGGCGGCTTTAAGCATAAGCAACTCGATTAGAAGAATCCGAGAGGAGATTTTATCTTGAAAATGAAAGTGCTTGAGAGCATCATGATCGGTGTACAAAACAAACTCCTTATGGAACAAATAATGTCGCCAATGTTTAATAGCTTGAACCACCGCACAAATTCAATGTCATAATACTATAATGAACCCGAGAACCAGCTATCTTTTCACTAAAGAAAGCAATGGGACGTGACCGCCGACTTAATACGGCGCCTATACCAGTCTTCGAAGCGTCACAATGAAGTTCAAAGACAGCATTGAAGTCGGGAAGAGCTAGAATCGGAGAAGAACTCAGCTTGGTCTTGACGAGCTCAAAAGCACGAGTAGCTGTAGGCGTCCACGTAAACGTACCAGCACGAATACAATCGGTATGTAATAGAAGCCATCAAACTACTAAATTGTGGAACAAAACGTCGGTAAAAAGAAGCCAAGCCATGAAAACTTCGAGTTTCAAATAAGGTAGAGGGCGTTGGCCAAGACTGTATGGCTGAAACCTTAGCGGAATCAACAGCTAAACTCTGAGATGAAACAATATACCAAAAAAAATGGACTTGCGAGCTGCCAAACTCACACTTTTTTAGTGTACCATATAACTGGTCGCGCCGGAGAACAAAAAGAACTGAGCGGAGATGGCTTAAGTGGGACTCCATGGACGTACTGAAAATCAAAATATCATCAAAGTAGACAACAACGAACTTGCCAATAAATGGACGAAGAGCTTGATTCATAACCCGCATAAAAGTGCTTAGTGCATTAGATCACCCAAACGGCATCACAAGCCACTCAAAAAGACCCTCACGAGTTTTAAATGCTGTCTTCCCTTCATCACTAGGACGAATACGGGTTTGGTGATAACCGCTCTTCAAATCTAACTTGGAGAATACCCGTAGCTGTAACAATTTGATCAACAAATCATCAAGGCGCGGGATTGGGAACCGATAACGGACGGTAATTTTATTGATAGCTCGACTATCAACACACATACGCCAAGAACCATCTTTCTTAGGAATGAGCAATGCAGAAACCGCACACGGCCTTGGACTCTCATGCAAAAACCCTTTAGAAATGAAGTTTTCAACATGTTTACGTAGCTCCTCATGCTCTGTAGGACTCATACGATAGTGAGGACAATTGGGAAGAGCTGCGTCGGGAACGAGGTCAATCTGATGTTGGATATCCCGCAAGGGAGGCAGACCAAGAGGAAGATCCTCGGGAAAGACATCAGAAAATTCATATAATACAGCCCGAAAAGCAAGAGGAATCTGACCTTCTGGAGCAGAGGAAATAGAGCTAACAAGGAGGCAGAAGACTCGGCCCTCAAGACGCATTTCATGTTCAAACTCTGTTCAGCGTAAACAAAGCAATGTGCTGGTAGGGGTCATAACAACAACAAGCACGGCCAACGACGAAGGAACAGGCGGAAAAGCTGGCTTCAGAGTGAATGTCCGATTATTAAACCGAAAAGTGTAGGTATTGAGGTAGCCATCATGATGAACACGGCGATCATACTCCCACGGACGTCCGAGCAAAAGATTGCAGGCATCCATAGGGACAACGTCACAATAAATCTGGTCTTGGTAAGAGGAGCCAACAAAAAATTGGACAAGCGCACGATGAGTGATGGTGACATCAGTGCCTTGCTGTAACCAAGCAAGTTTATAGGGAGACGGGTGAGGCTCAGTGATACACAAAAATTTATCCTTTTGTATTTAACCGCAAGAGCACAACAATTATCGGTTATAATACTAAAGGTATCAAATCCACAAAGACCAATGAAATTGCAAACTAAATTAATAAACTCTAAATAAATTCTAGGACAGAGGTTTTTAAATCACTAATAATCTATAATTAACAGATAACGGGGTTTAAACAATTAATGGCAAGGTTAGGCTTTTCGGACTTCAGATTTAGACTCAAAACAGCAACCAGACGCGTCGAGTGTAGATCGACACCAGTAAGGTGTCGATCGACACCGCACGGGAAATTCAGGTACCAACTTAATTCTTGAACAGGAAAACCTATTGTAATGCACACCAATTTCCATTGAGTATGCAATCTATGATTAAACCTTAGAAAACCAAATTCCTTTGTGAGGTCTAAAGGATTAAACATGCATTACACCTAGGTTCAATTGTTCATAAACTATCTAAACCAAATTCCTTTGTGAATAGATAATCTACTCCTACTAAGATTTGTTCCAACAATTATTAACACTTCTATGTATAATAATTACCTATGATCTAGACTCTAGGTGATCAATCAAGAGCTAGCATAAAACTTAATCTAGAGGAATAATTAAAGGTTCAACCTAAATCTACCATATGGCCATCAATTCTTCATCTAAATTCTAGGAACCCTAAGCCTAACAAGAGATCTACTCCAGCATAGCTAAGCAAAACATCAAGCAATTAATTGAAAGCATGCAATAAGATAACCAAAAGAGGGTCAAAGAAATTCTCCCTTACAAAAACTCTCAGAAGATAAAATAAAGCATAAGCCTAAACAATGGATGTAGAAAAGTATTTATAGGGTCTAGGACGGATTTTAGGTTTAGGAAAAAATTAGGAAAAATCTTCATCTCGAGATTTAAGGAAAGATTATGTTTTCCTCGTAGGGTGTCGATCGACACCTCCTTTGTTTCTTGCCTTTTTTCTTTATTTCCTTATTTTGTCTCCTCAAGCTCCATTTTGCTCCATAATTCTTCTAGATCCTTTCCAAGCTCCAAACCTCGTCCATGCACCTAAAATGACTCACTTGGACTCTAATAATACTATATAGACTCTAAAATACAAATAATTATATGTTTATTATAATAAAAACCGCTAAAATACGAGATATATCAACTCACCCAGACTTAGCCTTTGCTTGACCTCAAGCAAAACATAAACCAAGCTGTGAAAGAGGTTTGAAAACATAGAACTCACCTAGCTTTAGAATGTCGAACTGATCTTAGTCAACTCAGTAATCCACACATTAGCTCGACTAATTCCAAACTTGACCGCCATGTACTTCTCCTTGAACTTCTTAGCATTTCAAATAAACCCACAGCCTCATTACGAATCCTATGCTATTTTCATCGCTTGTCTCTCCATCTGATCTCAATGCTTTCGAAAGTTCTAGACTCACTTCCCATACAATATTTGTCAAATCCACGCTTGAACAAAAATATTCACTACTCTCCCCTAGACTTGAGTAGCACTAATAATCTAAAGTTTATAGTTTGGTTCCAGATCATCGAAAGGTTAGTCTCTAGCCTACCTTCAAGCTTTCTATTCTTCTAGAATACAAGTTCTCTCATCGGAAAGGTCATTTCCTAGGCTACCATAGTATTTTACTTAATTCTATTGTAACGGTATTATAAAGTCACTTTTTTGAAAGGAAGAGTAGCAAATACTTTCTCTTACTTGTTGGACCTGACAAGCATGTATGGAAGAATCAAATCCTAGAACATTGATCACATTAAAGAACTGCAATAAGCTTCATCGGTTCGGGTCTTCGTAACTTAGCATGGGTCTCTTTCCAATTGGCCCTTGGATATTTCAATAGTCTCGTTCTGAAATCAGCCTTACTAATGGTGGTCACCACTCTGAAAAAGACACAAGAAGTTTGCAATGAATAATTTTTTTTTTTTTTTTGTAACTGTTATTGCACTACAGACTTCCTAGGAAGTTTGCTTTGTAATGTCCTGATTCATTGTAAACTTCTTAGGAAGTCTGCTTTGTTACCAAAGTTTACATATTTTTTTGGAAGCAAACAGCTTGGGAAGTCTACTTTAAATACATATATAACAAAGCAGACTTCTCCAGAAGTTTGCAATGAAACAAGTCATTACGAAGAAAACTTCCTAGGAAGTCTGCTATGTAAACACATCTACGAAGCAATTTGCTTTGTAACATCTTGACTCATTGCAAACTTCTTGAAAAGTTTGCTTCGTAACTGTATTGGCATAGCAGACTTCTTGGGAAGTCTTCTTTGTATACATCTATAACAAAACAAACTTCCCAAGAAGTTTGCAAAAAGATCAAGATATTACAAAGCAAACTTCCAAGGAAGTCTGCTATAGAAATACAGTTACGAAGCAGATTTCTTGGGAAGTTTGCTTTGTAACATCTTGATTCATTGCAAACTTCTTGAGAAGTCTGTTTCGTAACTCTAGTTTACAAAGCAAACTTCTGGGAAGTCTTATTTGGATACATATATAACAAAGCAAACTTCCCAGGAAGTTTGCAGTGAATTAAATATTACAAAGCAAAATTCTTAGAAAGTCTGTTATACAAATACAGACCTTGATTGGTAATTTTGCGGAATGGTGGAATCGTGGAAAATTAACTAGCTTGCGGAATGGTGGAATAAAAAACTTGTTGAACCAAATTTAAGCGTGATTGGATATTTTTTTCGGAATTGCGGAATAGAGATAATAACAATATTTAAAGTGAATTTTCACAACAATATTATGTATATTGGCATATCATATAAAGAATGAATGTAGTTAACTGTTTAGTCTTACAAATTCTTATCTTTTATTTTATTATACAATAATATTTTATACATAATTTCTCTAAAACAAAATATGTTTATATCTAAATCTCGTAAAAATAACAAGCAATTTGCATTAAATAATAGAAAATGTATATATATGATGTAATAGATTTTATATAAGTTCCGGAATGGCGAAATACCATTTTATACATACACTTAATAAGAAAACAGTATTTTAAAAATAAATTTGAAATATTAATATGTAAAATAATATTATATGTATCACATTTTTTGAAATTTATGTCATATTTTGAATATTAATGACCATTTATTTTAATGTTAGTATATTTATGATAATTGTGAAAATTAAATGAAATATAATATTGGTTAGTGATGAAACATAATTAACTATTAATCATAGAAAATATCTCTGTTATTAAATTGCATTATTGAAATTATTTTGCAAAAGCAAAATTAATGTTTATAAATCAATTTCATGTAATTGTGTTTGAATATTTATTTATTAGTTATTAAAAGGAAAGTTTCAGCCATTAAGCTTGTAAATACATACTTAATGACTTAATGGCTTTTTCTTTGTATTTTTGTTCAACCAGAACGCAAAAACGCAGAACCTACATTTTTCCACTATTCCGCAGGTTTTTGTGATTGGTAAAATTCCTGCGAAATGGTAAAAAAACCGCAATTTCGCCATTCCGCAAGGTTACCAATAAAAGCCACAGTTATAAAGCAGACTTCTTAGAAAGTTTGTTTTGTAACATTTTGATTCATTGCAAACTTCTTGAGAAGTCTGCTTCGTAACTCTAGTTTACAAAGCAAATTTTCTGGGAAGTCTTCTTTGTATACATATATAACAAAGTAAACTTCCCAAGAAGTTTACAATGAATAAAGATATTACAAAGCAAACTTCTTAGATAGTTTTCTATGCAAATACAATTATGAAGCAGACTTCTTGGGAGATTTTCTTTGTAACATCTTGATTCATAGCAAACATGTTGGGAAGTCTGCTTCGTAACTATAGTTTACAAAGCAAACTTCGTGGGAAGTCTTCTTTGTATACATATATAACATAGTAGACTTTAGGAAGTTTACTTGGTAATATCTTGATGCATTGCAAACTTTTTGGGAAGTCTGCTTCATAACTATAGTTTAAAAAGCAAAGTTCGTGGGAAGTCTTCTTTGATACATATATAACACAGTAGACTTTCTAAAAAGTTTACTTGGTAATATCTTGATGCATTGCAAACTTCTTGCTTCTTAACTATAGTTTACAAAGCAAAATTCCTAGAAATTTATATCTATAATGTGAAACTCACTTAACATATACGGAAGATTAGCCATCAAGAAGACAACAAATAATATTTATAGTAAAAAAAAAGTTATAGAAAATTTAAATTTAACTTTCAAACCACAAACCTTATATCAAATACACATATTTATTTTTTCTTGAAAATATAAGATATAAACAAGAAATCTGCATGTTTTATTGAAATTATAAAACTTATGTAAAATTAGATAAAATGATATTACCAAAGAGATTAAAAGATTAATAGATAAGGGGCCTAGAATTAATGAGCAATTTATAAAACCACAATCTATTATGAAATTATAACCCTAAATTCTAAATAAATCATTCATATATATTATTTTATTTTCAGATATATTTTTACCAATTTTTTTTAATCTACAAATATGAACTTATTTGGTTAAACAATATTTTATTTTCAATAATTTTATATTTAATTTTTGTGTAAAATAATAAAGCAGATTTTGTAGACTTAAAAATATATAAAGCAGATTTCAAAAAGCTATATAGATAATTGAAATCTATATAGGTATTTTGCATTTTCGTTTGGGTTGTTCCCAAAATTATGAGTCTGTGACGATGACAAAGAAGCCATCATCGTTTCTTGTGCAATGAAAGAAAAAAACGAATTAAATCTCTTAATTCTAGTGGAACAAATTTTAGAGACGCTACACTTTTGATATGATCTCTGGATAGGATGGTACTTGTATTATATTTATATAATAAACTTTGTGGGTGAATTAATTATAAGTTACCGATGTGGGATAAATTAACCAAACTATCTACTAGAATAAAATTTGTTTTAAGCCAGAATTAGACATTATTAAATTAAACTGTACTACTAAACAAGAACTAAACTACATCTTAAAGAAGCGTCTCTCTCGCTAGAGATCTTCGCACCAGGTATGAGTTTTCTCTTGTGTTTCTCAGAATAGATTTTCAATGGAATTATTTTTCTTCTGTGTTCGGAATCGGTGAATTTAGTTTGTGGTTTGTTTTTAATTAGAATGATTTTTTGAATGAGATTTCAGTGTGGAGGAGGATGTTGTTACCAGAGAGAAGAAGTACGGTTGTTGTTTTTTCTGGTCTGAATCCGTCTGGTCTGAATGATCAATCTCTTCGAAGAGGGAAGAAGTTTGGTCGGATTGCGAAACTGAAGCTCTCTCACTTGTTCTTCTTCTTCCTCTCACTCTTTTTCTTCTCTTGCATCTTCTCTGGCCATAAACTATTCTTTCATGGTAAGCCTTTAAAGCAACAAAATGTCTTCTCATCTTTTTCTCTATATTGATTAAACATTGTATTTGTGTGCAGGTTCTGAGTTCTTACCTCATTTTGAGCAAAACCGTAAGCTTGCTTTGTCTTCTTTTTTGCCCTCGGCTTTTGTGTCTGAAAGCTATTGTATTAACTTGGTTTTGATCAAATGTAGCTCACATGTTGGTCTCATCGGAGCTTGATTTGGGATTAAACAGATCCAACATCGAAAAACCACCCGGAAGCAAGAAGAGAAACAAGCGTATGTACTTTTTGAATCGTTGCTATTTTAAGTGAATGCTGGTGTTTTGGTTTTGCTTGATCTTAAGCTAAATTGTTTACATGTTTTCAGATTTACCATGTGAAGTTTCCCTTGCTGAATCTGTTGATCACATAGTGGAGCCTCGGGAGTATCTGAATTTCACGCGGTTTTCGTTAGGCTTTGTAGAGACTGAGACACATAATAAGCCTAGATTTGGAGGGCATCAATCACTCGAGGAAAGAGAGAGATCTTACTCTGCCATAAACCAGACAATTCACTGTGGTTTTGTCAGAGGTACTGGATTTGATTTGAACGAAATAGATAGGGCCTATATGAAGAACTGTGTAATTGCTGTCTCATCTTGCATTTTTGGGAGCTCTGATTTTCTAAGAAGACCTGCAAGCAAAAAGGTTACAACTCTATCCTTTAGTACATTACTATTGGTTACAGTTACCATTTAGTAAAACAGTATATGTGAGCCTCATCATTCATTCAAAGCTCTGATTTGCTTATTTATTTTTTCAGATCAGTGAATTCTCAAAGAAAAATGTTTGTTTTGTGATGTTCGTTGATGAGCAAACATTATCGAAACTTGCTAGTGAAGGAAATGTTCCAGACAAGCAAGGATTTATTGGTTTGTGGAAAGCTGTAGTAGTGAACAATTTGCCGTATACAGATATGAGAAAAACTGGAAAGGTTCCGAAATTTCTGTCACACCGCCTTTTTCCTTCTTCTAGGTGAGGTTAGTTGGCTAGTACTCAGCTATGAGATTTGAATCAACGACCCAATCTTTTTTACCGATCCTCATTTCTTTTTCAGATATTCAATTTGGATTGACAGTAAGATGAGACTTACTACAGATCCTATGCTGATAATTGACTTCTTCTTGTGGAGAACAAAATCAGAATTTGCTATCTCGAACCATTATGACCGGCATTGTGTTTGGGATGAGGTGTTACAGAACAAGCGGCTGAACAAGTACAACCACTCAGCTATCGATGAACAGTTTATGTTCTACCGTTCAGATGGCCTCAAGAAGTTTAATCCTTCAGATCCTAATTCTCCTCTTCCAAGTTGTGAGTAATCAATCAGTCGTTTCTCTGTCACCCCACACATTACTGTTTATGCTTGCTGATGTTTTTTTTTCGATTGGTGTCTTTGTTAGATGTACCTGAAGGTTCTTTTATTGTAAGAGCTCATACACCAATGTCAAACCTCTTCACCTGTCTTTGGTTCAATGAAGTTGATCGGTTTACCTCACGAGACCAATTGAGTTTTGCATACACATACCTTAAGCTCCAGAGACTGAATCAAGATAGACCCTTACGACTAAACATGTTCAAGGTAAAAATAAAAAAAAGTATATATAGAGATTTGATCATCTGGT
The DNA here is from genome assembly GCA_900406295.1 of Aurinia saxatilis. Lineage (NCBI taxonomy): Eukaryota > Viridiplantae > Streptophyta > Magnoliopsida > Brassicales > Brassicaceae > Aurinia > Aurinia saxatilis. Next base: position 10,091 of record OVAP01005788.1, read on the forward strand.
TTCAATTTTTTGGCTACAAAAATCATATTGAGGTGTTAGATCATAAGAATGTTGTAGAGATTGATCCACCTGGTTTGGTTTCAGGATTGTGAGCGCCGAGCATTAACAAAGCTCTTCCACCACCGTGTAGATTCATCATCTCCTTCCCCTCCTGCTTGATCCATTAAGTAAATATATAGTTTTCTACTTTTATTTTTATGTTTGTAATATAGTATTCAATGTACTAATATTTCCCTCTTTTTACTTATAGTCTAGTTTTGAAGGAGGAACCTAACTGCCATTGCCAATGAGCCAAGACAGGACAATGGTAACTTGTACGCATAATTCGCAGCGGGTATATCAAAAAGGGACATAACTAAACCAGTTGCTGCTTAAGGTTAAGGACATAACAGGATCTGCCTATAACTGAAGCAAAGTTCTATCTATATACATTTGCTGTTAGTGTTCTTGGCCGGTTAGAGACTAAATATTTGAAGGAATCGGCTTTAGAAATTACTGATTTGAATTGCATCTGAACAAAGCAAAAGTGTACATGGTTTTTGTTTTGCTGTTTAAGATGATAAGACATGACTCTTTTTTTTTTCTCTTCTGTTTGTTCCTTACGTTTTGCTATTTGAAGTTCAAAAAAGGAGTTGATAATCTCTTCATATTTAACAACTTTTAAAAGTTAAATCTTAGATAAATGGAATCAAACCAGAGTGAAAAAGGAAAAGAAAAACTATTTTATAAATTGACCGACGAAAATTAGGCAAAACATGAACAAAGAAAAGTCTGATATGAATTAGGAATGATGCGGCTCTAATCTGTTAAAAGGTACTAAATTCTACAATAAACAGAAGCTAGCAGCAATGGGGATGTAGCTCAGATGGTAGAGCGCTCGCTTAGCATGCGAGAGGTACGGGGATCGATACCCCGCATCTCCATTAATTCTTTTGCTTTTTTATGTTTTTTTTTTTGGTTGAATTGAATTGGTTCTAATTTATATAAGACAAAACTGTCCAACTTTCGTTTGCAACACCAATCAATATCTACAGGCAATCTAGAAAAAATAAGATATTTGAAATGCTGAAATGAACTTTAGGTGCACAACTTCAGATTCATATCTGTGAATTAAAGAGTCTGAAGATCCCTTTTAACAATCTAATAACATTGTGAGACTTATTTAGAAGCATTGTCATAAACTCCAGAGTCTGTTCTAGCGACGCTTCATGTTACTGAGACTAGCAGTTTCTTCTCTAAAGGGCTGAGTCGACACATCTGATAAAGCGGGGAGCCTAGAGACACTTCCTTTCCCTTTTCTAGCATTCGGGCCAATCACTTCTATCATGTACCTCCACCCATCAATTGGTCTTCTCCTACTGAATATATGTTGCTTTATAAAACTCGCTATCTGCAGCATCAACAAGACAATGAGACCAATGTTGGAATTGTGTTGCGGAACGATGAACACTGCCATGAGAAGAGAAATTACGTTGTGGTTAGTGGATGATGGTACCTGAAATTTGCAGAAGGCAGTGCGGCGATCAAATTCTTGGAGAAGAATGTCTTCTTCTCTTTGCGACATTTCCCAAAGATTACCATCTTGTTCCTTGGCTGTTGATTCCCAACCATCAGGCTTGTTCTTCAATTCAGATCCACTCGAGACTTCCAATTGGTCAAAATCATTGTCTACCGAGTCGAAAATCCTGAATGAAATAAACACACAGACATCAAGAAATCCTGATAGCAATCTCCAAAACCCTAATTGAAAAAATTGAGAATGAAATTACTGTGAGCAAGTATCGAGCAGCCTGTCGATATCATCAGCTCCACCATCTCCCAACTTAGCTTCCTCCAGTTTCTCAATCTCCTTAACCCACAAAGACGCATGAACTCTTTGCTTCTTCAATCGATAATCCTTCTTCATCGTCTCCAAACTATAAAGGGGTTCCGATTCCTCTTCCTTCTTCCCACTCTTACCTCTCCTCTCGTCCCAGTGCTCCTTCATATCCTCAACGAACGCCTTCGCCTCCACATCGATCTCCGAAGAAGGGAAGTTCACGTCTGTTTCCCATGGTGCTCGGCTCTTCTCCGTCAGCTCATCTGGTAACCAAGCTGATTCCCAAGCGTCGTTCCATTTTTCTTCATCATTTCCGGATTTTTTCGACATCAGAACCGATTGTAAATTCGGACGATTCAGATTCGTTGCTCTGCTGATCGATCTGACTACACGATTAACAGAATTCATCTTCTCAGTACCACCAAGATGGAAGCTCTTATGATGCTGTTTTTTTTTTTTTTTTTTCACTGGAAATGAAACAGATCTTAAACCCTGCCAGATTTTTAGCCAATGGGCCTTCTCTAAATCACCCCAATTTCTTAAAACCCTTTTGGACGTAGATTTCCTATTTTACTCTTGTGATTGTTTTGTATCACTTAATAAATTTTCATGTTTCTTCATATAAATTAATAAGAGAGAATGGCAAATATACCCAACTTCCCATACCCATAACCACATATAA
>OVAP01005789.1:0-12588 GCA_900406295.1 Aurinia saxatilis
AATGCTGCTCACCAAAGAGATCACTCAAGAGATTTCACTCGAGCCAACACCCGTGCTAAACCCATTTTCTGCTCTAGACTTGGAAAATAATCAAGAGTTATTATAAAGCTCCCTATTCAGCTTGTAATCGGTAGACTTTGATTTTTAATAAAGAACGAACTTTCTTCTAAATAAGAAACCCTAGCCGCCTTGGCTGCCTCTCTTCTTTTTCCTTGGTGTGAAGCCTTTAAAGCTGGAGATTAGACTTATCACAGAGCCCTCCATTTTCTGTGTGGCGTCTCTCGATCCCCCTTGCAACCTGTTCATCCATCCATCCATCCATTCGGGTCCCAGAAAGTGTTCTACAACCATCTAGAGATTCACCATCACCACCACACCTTCCATCCCATATAAGCACGACCTAAGTGTGCCTATATCACTAACACAAACCTCTCTCTATTGTTAACACCCAAGAGGGACTAGGCACTGAGGAACCAAGTACTACGGAGAAACCTTATTGAGGAGAAGATTGAAGGATGGAACCTAAGGTTACAAACTCTCGAGCAACTCTAAACAAAGTTTGAGCGGGATCCTAACAGATCTATACATCAGAAACACCTTTGGACCAAATATAAAGAAGTAATCTAGAATTGAGCGACGGCTAAAAGGAGTCCAAGTCTAAAGGTAGGAGAAGTAGTCAATCAAAACGGGTACGCCAATTAGACTGAGGAAAACTACGACAGAGAACCCGGAACAAAAGATCCCGTCGATTCCCAAACCCAATTCCAACCCTAGTCAAAATTCTACTAATTCCATATCACTAAAAAACCACGATCTGATCTGATAAAACCTTGCATGTCGAAGAATCAGAACCAAAAAACCTTCGAAAGCATCCTTGTAATACCGGAGAAGCCGCCGACATACCAAAGTTGTAGATCTAGGCTACCGACTAAATACAATCCACCAACAATAATATGATCTAGATCGCTGAGACACCGATAAATAGCTAAAGGAAGAAACGGATGGAACCAACACCGGGATTGAGCATCGGCCGCCGGTCCCAGATGCAATTTTTTGTCGAAGTCTCTCTCGTTCTAGAGGATGAGAGAAACAGAGAAAGAACTTAATATTTTGAAATTAGTAAGACTTTTAAATATTATATATTATAGTATGAATTTTGTAAAGCAACAAAAATACACAGACAAAATAATATTAATGTAAGAATTTTGTAAAGCAACAAAAATACAGAGACAAATTAATTGACCGAATAAGGCGTTTTTGTATGCTTTCATGAATGTAAAAAGACCACATGGGTTTCCAATTGTGAATTTAGCCAATAGATGATCAAGTGAACCCCACTGAAGACGGAGATCTCAATTTCCCACCTCACGGAGTGACTCAACACTCATCTCCGTATCTCATCACTCAATCAATCTCTGTCCGTTGAATCCATCATCTCCCCTCCACCGTCCGATTCCAATCCAACGGTCATCCTCCTCTCTTCCCTCTTCTTACTCCTTCACTTCCACCATCACAATCTCTCACTCTCTCTTCTCGCCGACGCTACAACAATGGCGTCGCTCGCTCTCTCCGGCTCCTGCTCACTCGCTTTCCCTCTCAAATCCCGATCCACTCTCCTCCCTCCTCACCGTCCTTCTTCCTCCTCCTCTCTCAATTCGCTGAAAAAACCTCTCCGATCCATCTCCTTAGTCAAATCTCCACTTCCGATCACTCTCCGCCGGAGATCAACTCTCATCCAAGCCTCCTCCGTCGCCGCCTCCGCTTCCTCCTCCTCCTCCTCTCCATCTCCGATAGCTCCGGTAGCTCCGGCTCCATGGCAAGGAGCAGCGATTAAGCCACTCATCGCATCGATCGCTACAGGTTTGATTCTCTGGTTCGTCCCTGTACCTCAAGGAGTCACCAAAAACGCCTGGCAATTACTCGCCATCTTCCTCGCCACCATCGTCGGAATCATCACTCAGCCACTTCCTCTCGGAGCCGTGGCTTTACTAGGTCTAGGAGCTTCCGTTCTCACCAAAACCCTAACGTTCACCGCCGCTTTCTCCGCTTTCGGAGATCCAATCCCCTGGCTTATCGCTCTCGCTTTCTTCTTCGCTCGTGGATTCATTAAAACTGGATTAGGGAACCGTGTAGCTTATCAGTTCGTTAGACTATTCGGTAGCTCGTCGTTAGGTCTTGGTTATAGTCTAGTCTTTAGTGAAGCTTTACTAGCTCCCGCCATTCCTTCGGTTTCGGCTCGTGCTGGTGGGATTTTTCTTCCTTTGGTCAAGTCTCTCTGTGTTGCTTGTGGTAGTAATGTTGGTGATGGGACTGAGCATCGTCTTGGATCGTGGCTGATGCTTACTTGTTTCCAGACTTCTGTGATTTCGTCGTCTATGTTCTTGACGGCTATGGCTGCAAATCCTTTGAGTGCTAATTTGGCTTTTAATACGATTAAGCAGACGATTGGGTGGACTGATTGGGCTAAAGCTGCGATTGTTCCTGGGATTGTGTCGTTGATTGTTGTTCCGTTGCTTTTGTATGTTATCTATCCTCCTACAGTGAAGAGTAGTCCTGATGCTCCTAAGTTGGCTCAGGAGAAGCTTGAGAAGATGGGTCCTATGTCTAAAAATGAGTTGATTATGGCTGCTACTTTGTTTCTCACGGTACACTGCTTCTTCTGCTTCACGATTTGGGTTTATGTTTGTTAAATTCTACTCTTTTAGCAAGAGTTTAATATCGAGGTGCTTTAGTATTGAATGTAGCGAGATTTTTTAGGTATTTGGTCGTTAGTAATGTAGCCATTTCAGCTTACTTTAGATGAAGCAAGGGCTCTGGTTTGAGTAAAAATGTTCTAGTTTAGTGTTTTATTAGACGAAAGATCTGTCTTTTCTAACCAAGTTGTCTCCTTTATGCAGGTTGGTCTATGGGTTTTCGGAGCTAAATTGGGTGTAGATGCTGTGACTGCAGCCATTCTTGGATTATCAGTCCTACTTGTGACTGGTGTTGTGACATGGAAAGAGTGCTTAGCTGAGTCGGTGGCATGGGACACACTCACCTGGTTCGCTGCTCTAATTGCGATGGCTGGTTATCTTAACAAATACGGTCTCATTGAGTGGTTTAGCCAGACTGTAGTCAAGGTTTGTTACTGATCTAATGAATGCTTAAAAAGCCTAATAACTTCCCAAATTTCTAAAGAAATGTTTTTTAACATTCTTGGGTTTGATTGCAGTTTGTTGGAGGATTGGGTTTGTCATGGCAACTATCTTTTGGAATCCTAGTCCTCTTGTATTTCTACACTCACTACTTCTTCGCGAGTGGAGCTGCGCACATTGGAGCTATGTTCACTGCCTTCTTATCGGTCTCAACCGCTCTAGGCACTCCACCTTACTTTGCAGCCTTGGTGCTTGCATTCCTCTCCAACCTGATGGGAGGATTGACCCATTACGGTATCGGGTCTGCGCCAATCTTCTACGGGGCTAACTACGTGCCACTGGCTAAATGGTGGGGCTATGGATTCCTGATTTCAATAGTCAACATTCTTATCTGGCTAGGTGTAGGTGGTGCCTGGTGGAAGTTTATTGGCTTGTGGTAAGGACCACCACACACATTAGCAGTCCCATTCTTTCCTTTACTTATATATACATATATATCACTTGAGAATGACTCGATGAGATTCACATTTGAGGATTAATTACAACCAGGGGTTTTAGCAGAGATTTTCTGCGATTTTTATTAACATTCTGAGGTGTAAGCAAATCTTTAACTTGCATCAGTTTTGTTTTTCTTTTGACTTTACTTTGTGTTTTTAAGTGAGACAACCACTTTGCTTGATTGTTACTTTACTTTCCACATCCTTAAACGTAATTTGCGCCACCGACCCAACACAAAACTTAAGAGCAATCAAAAGGGAATGAATGAATCTTTATAGCTGAAACAATATGTTATTATTCCTCATACAATGTTCTTTATCAAAATATGAATGAGACATTAGAAACAATTGACAACGATAATACAAAAAGAAAAAATATCAGAAATAACGGCAAAGAGGAACACTTAGGCCTTTTTGCTTACAACAGAGAGACAGTAATAATCAATTTAATGAGGTAGTAAAAAAGTAATGGAATTTCAGAAAGAAGTCTGAAAAAACTGAGCCTTTTTATGTTATTAGAATCGAAGAAGCACTTACCCAGAATTTGCCTCTCGGTGTGCTCTCTTGAATAATATTAAATAAACGAATCATCAGTTTCTCACAGCTTCACAGACATGTGAACCTCTCTGTCCCTCCTGAGTCAGCGATCAAGCTGCAGCTGCTCAAGCCACGATTCAAGAATGTCACCACTCTCACGAGTGTCACCGTGAGGGTTCACACTCGAGCCACCTTGAACAAATGACCTTGCACCGTTCATGTTCACCGCTCTGTTGGCGCTCCTAGGTGATGCAGAGTCTTTGACCAGCTGCTGAACCCATGAAGCATCTGCTTCCCTGTTTTGGTTACTATTAGCCAAGGAATTTGATTTTCTTAACCTGCCTAGCTCATCTGACTGTACCGACCAATCCACCTTGCTCCCATGGTTCTGGTCCCAATTTGACCAGGGGCTTAGTGGCGAACCAGAATCAGTCGGCAGGAGATCACGGGGCAGATTGGATCCAAAGTCACGGGAGCTAAGGCTACGTGAATGATGCAGCTGCTGTTTCATTCGAGAGTGCATTGGGGAGATAGGATCCCCAGCTCGAGGTGACGAGGTTTGTTGCAGCAGAGAGTGTTGCTCCGCATTCTTTGGAGAAGACATTAGATTAGTCTTGATTGGTGAAAGGATGTTCTGCTTATTGTTCTGCAGGTGATTAAGAAGCGCCGACTTATGGGAAGGCGATAGAACAGATGAGACAAGTTGATCAGAGAAACGAGGGGATGAAACCTCGGCTGAGAAAAGGTCCTCTAGATTCGAAGGGGTCAATGTCTTGGGACGAGCGGAATGATTCATAAAGCGCGGACTGGACATATCACCAACGAGCTGACGCTGCATTTCAAGCTCTTGCAGCATGTTAAGCTGCTCAGAAGGAATATCTCTAGCGTTGAGGGAAGATCTCAGACGACTCAGCTGCATATTGCTTCCAGGAAGATGCAATGCTGGTATGTTCTGTTGAGGCCAACCCATCGATGAATGCGGCATAACACCATTGCCAGAAGGAGAGATTGGTGGGGTGAAGGAATGTTGAGCGGCAGATGGTGAGCCTGGTAGCATGTTCAAAACTGAAGCCATGTCCATAGTAGAGGCGGACACAGACGAAGAAGCCCGAGGAGAAGGCAATCCAGAGCCAGTGGAAGCATACAAGGGACGCAACTCCTCGTTCCTGTGTGCAAAGAAGCAAACCCTTCGGTTGCAACCGATCCCGTCCTTACACAATCTGGTTCTGTATTGAGCAGGGTGTAGCCAGCATTCAAACACCCCATGAGCATACTCACACATATCCCCTTGCTTACAGGAACCCTTCTTAAAATCCGGGCAAGGGACACAGGTGTAATGAAACTTCCTCGGATCTCTTCTCCTTGCATTCTCTCCCGGGTGTGCAAATGGACATTCAGTCCAGTCATGAGAATAAGCTCGAGAACACGGGCGGATCTTAAACGAGAACATACGAAACTCATCTGTCGAATAAATCCCACTTTTGATATCAGGCAATGACGGATCAATAGGGTACTCTTTCTTCTCCGATGCGAAAGCTCCATCAGCCCCGTTTGGCTTAGTCGGAGAGGATACTGAATCTAAAGATAACAAAGAGGAGCCATTATCTGGTGAAGATGAGAGAGACCGGAAACTCGATCCCAAGCTAGATGACGACGCATGAAGATCTTCAGACACAATCTCATCCTTCTTCAAAATCTCTTCAAGAATAGTTCTCAAACCAGGAGCATGCGGAGATACAACAAGCACATCAACAGGACGATTCCCGTGAGCATCCGCCACGTTAGGATCAGCTCCCGCACTCAAAAGCAACCTGACAACATCCAAGGAATTCGCAGAGCCACCAGAAGCAGCACAATGAAGAGCAGTACTTTTATCCGTACCACACCTCAAATTCAACTCGGCTTCCGCGAAAGAAAGAATCACCTTAACAACATCCAAACTCCCATAAATTGAAGCAACCATCAACGGAGTCCTTTCCTCAACAACCATCCTCCTAACAAACCTCTGACGTCTATACCAAAGACCAACCTGGTTAATACAAGACACAACAGAGAGCTGCCGCTTGAAACCCTCCACATTATTGTCCGCAGCAAACTCAAGCAGAGCAGAAAAAGAATGTTCCCACGCCTCCGCAGCATCATCCTTCACCGCCAAAGAATCATTCTCTTGATGATGAGTCTTCTCCGTCTCCAGATTCTTAGCGAGACCACACATACTTTCTCTCTACCACGATCTGAAACAATCAACCACCAAAAGAGAGAATCAAAACCAATAAATACAGAAGAAAGTAAGAGCAAAAAAGGAAATAAAATGGAATCAGATTTGACCAAAATTAAGGAAATGAAATTTACTTAAACATTGAAAACGGAAAGTCAGAGAATTTAACCAAAAACTCAAAAACGGATCTAATAAATACTCTGAAATTGAAATTAAATTATGTAAAACCTAATCTAATCTAACAGAGAAACAACCACCAGATTCAGCCCAACTTCTTCATCAAACATTCTCTCTTTCCCAACCAAAACAGATAAACAACTTTAAGAAGACACGAATCAGAACACCAACTACCTTAAAACCAAAAACAATTTATAATATAACTTAAAGTCAATGAACAGTCAACAACAAATCGAAATCTCACAGAACCAAAAGACTCCAATAACTTTAAGCCAAGACCAAAACTGAAAATGCTTACTCTATGAGGAGAAGGGAGAGAGATCCAGAAAAGAATCAAAACCGAATCTAAACCGTTTAAAAGCCGAAAGAGATAATCACATTTGCAGATCCGAACCGATAAAATGCAGAAAAAATGAAATAAAAAAATAAAAACACGAATCAAAAACTGAGAAGAAGAAGAAGATCAAATTTCACCTCAGCTCAGAGAGAGAGAGAGAGGAGCGTTATTGAATTTTAATTTTTTTAATTATGGTTTTGGGGGTTTGAAAGAAGAGAGGGGGAACTGGTGTGACCGGAAGAAGAGGTGAGAGGAAGAGTGAAGAGGTTAAAGAGATTGAGGAGCGTAGGTGACGGGATAAAGCGGTAGAAGGTGGCGGGCGCGTGGGGTTTTATTTAGGTGTATTGGAATTACGGATTTCAAATCCAGAATCTGATTCTTTTCATCGCAACCGTTCGATGTTGAGGGAGCGCGGACTCTATGTGACTTATTAGACGGTGGTCAATGCTGCAAAATAAAGAAATATATAATTATATTTTTTATAATTCCCTATTTTTTATTCAGATTAATATTTTTTTAAATACGATGAACTTGTACTATACATTATGTACCTTTTTTATATTAAATAAATTTCATAGTTTTACGTATATATATATAAGGCAATTGAAACATGGTACAACCCCCAAAGTTAACCTTCGAAAAACCTGACATTCATGCATAAATTAAAATTTTGCAGAGATTCTATCTTTGTGGATGAGAATACTATTCATCCGGAGAAATATTCCATTAAGGTTTTTCAGACAGCTTTTTGAAGGATTTGAAAAATGATAATCAATTAAGGGAACCTATCAAAATGATGTTGTTTTCTTTTTTTTTTAATTTTTTTTTTTAGCAATGGTATAAAACAATTTTCGTATCGATTCAGTGAGCCAAACCGGAAGATATATGATATTTTTTGAAACAAAATATAAGAAAAGTATTTTTTGTTAAAATGGAAAATTGGACAATAGAATAAAGTCATGGACTGTTTACAAACTACTAATAAGAAATCAGTTGAAAGTTATGAACAATTTTTTTACTTATCTACTACTAATAAAAATTGAAGGGATAGTGTTGTGAGGTTATCCACATCAGCTTCAAGTTTTCCAATACTATTTTTTTTTTCTCGGCAAGAGGCAAGATAACTCTTTTCTTCTTCAGATTCTTCTTCCCTAAGTTTCTGCTGCTTCTTCAGACTCTTCTTCCCACTTCTTCAAACCATTTTCTCGATCATCTCTGAAATCTTTGTTCCACTTCCTTTTGTAATTGCCGGAATGGATCTCAAGAAATTCGTCGAGAATCTCCGTCCTGCTGGATCGGGTCCGGAGCAATGGAAGCTTCGATTTTATTACTAAATTTTTCACCTTTTGATTTATGAAAAACATAGTAAAGAGCCGTGATTTTGCGCTTTAAGTTTCCTTAGTTCTTCACCGGTAAGTAGTTTGAATCATTTGGAAGTTGAATTAAAGATGAAAGCTAATTTCTTTATTGAATTCTTTGGTTGTAGGAAATGGAGAGCTTGTTTGCTGTATTTGGAACAGCAGGCCAAGGTTGTAGCTACGTTTTTAAGGTAACATATGTCTAAACGTGTTAAGTCTTTAAAGAGGGTGATACAGTTTACTTGAGGTTTGAGTAATGGCCTATGGCTGCTCTTGAGTCTTAATTCCCTATGATTACTTTTAGCTTCCTTGCTCTTGGTTTCTGTACATACACAAGTATATGCACTTAGTTTTTTGGAAGTTAGTGTGTAGTTGATAAAATCTAAATACACATGATGTATTGATTAGGAAAGCAGGCATATTATTAGGTGCAAGGTTACCACAAACTCTTATTATGCTTAATCGCAATTATGATAACTTAAGTCAGTTGTTTCTCTGTTTTATGTATGCGTATGTACTTTAATTCATCATCTCTCTCTCAATCAGCTATGAAATCAGACAATCGGAGAATTTGAGAAGGACATGTGAGCTATTTTCTTATGAAATTTTGTATAATTGTACATCGTTATGGTATGTGTCAGGGGTCCTATAATTTTTAGAGGATATTACAAAGATGAAATTCAAACGTATGAACATTGATTGCATTAAAAATTCCAGTTACAAGTGTATCAAAAATGTAATCTTTTCGTAAAATGTATTATTTTTAGGAGAGAGGTGGTGGATGAAGATGGATGGCTTCACACTGGAGGTATAGGTGTGTGGTTACCGGGAGGACGTCTAAAAATTATTTGCAGGTATATTATTTATGGAAAAAAATTACTGGTTACGGTCTATAGTTCTTGGTACAAAGTTAATCAAATTTCTTCTGATAGGCAAAACAATGGATGCAGCCTTTCCAAGTTTATGATCTTCTTGTAGAGGATGTATACTAGCAACATTTAAATTATAGAAACAATTTCTTTAAATGCTTACGTGAAGCTAATTTTGCTGAATTTTTTCTATTTTTACCTTGTAGCTTGCAGATTTAAAGGATGTAATGGATGCAATGAGTACTCTAGATGGGCCGCGATTGCCGATTCTGACACTGAATCTAAAAGTGTGTATCACTTATCTCTTAAATCTCTTTAAAGAGTTTTTTATCTATATCATGAACACCAACATCGGTGCTTGCTTCTTTATCTGCAAGTACTAAGGAAGTTGCAAATTTTGCATCCACTTCTGAGTCGTTCTCCATGTCAAATATCAATTGTACCAATGAAAAGAGTCTCTTGAAATATCGTGTTGTTTCTACCGCTGCAAAGGAGCATTCCATTCATGTTCGTGGGTATGTTTCTTCTGAATTATATTTTGGATCTCGAACATTGGAGAAGGTGATAAAAAATGTTTTCATTCATTTGATTATACCATTCATTTTCTATGTAGATTAATGCAGTGGGATCAGTAGATGACATATTCAAACAAGTTCTACCTATTTTCTCTTCATTGAGGTTTACAACCCCTCTGTCTCTTTCTCTGCATTTCATTACTCTGGACTTTGTTCATAATTCGTGTATCAACTCTTAGCACCATTAAAGTTACGAGTTTGTGTAACTTACATTCTTTTTAAAAAAATAAGGTTCCTTGGTTAATAATGTTAAAAGCATCTTGGTCTTATCAATATGTGCTTTTCTATGTAAAAATGGTTGATGCATTCATTAATTATTGATTCAGATCCTGAAGCACCAGTGCACAGCAAGGAGGCTGGTGGATTTCGTGGGCAATTGTTTTCCGAAGGGCATGCTTAAGGATACAGGTTTTACCAGTAATTATTGGCTTTTTGTCCTTCTTTGTTTTCTACTTCTTATATCTAAATAGAACTTCAAAACACTTCTTATCTGATTTATATTGTTTACAAGATATTTCTTTTGTTCATTAACAGGTGGGTGGAGTTTGCTAAGAAAAGCTAATCCCCTGAATTTAACCCATTTGTGGAGTTCGANTAATCCCCTGAATTTAACCCATTTGTGGAGTTCGAGCGAGACCATTGTCGAGCTGCAAACGACCGTACATAGAAGTATCATAGATCGAATTGAATGATTTCGATTGACTCTTCCTGCCATTGACTGAAAGACCAAAACAGAGAAAGAGAAGAGACCAAAGAGGAGCAAGATTGAATCTTTCATGGTCTTGATCATCGCCACTAAAAGTCCAAAGATTCTACCTTGAATAAACCAAATCATCAAGAATACGAGAATGCTAATTTTTAGATAATGGAGTCATGATAAAACGAGGAAGGCAAGATTGGTGTAAGATGGAGAAGACGAAGGCGACGGGAGAAGAAATTAACAAGAGGAGATTGAGAAAAGGGTTTAGGACCTAACCGAGTCTTAATAACCAACCAATACGTTTTTCTTTATTATCTAACCGTGCCGGTTTATTAATAACTTAGTACATATACTTAAGATGATATACCCGCGCATAGCGCAGGCCCAATTTCTAGTGAATCTATAAAAGTTCCATCTTTGATTAAGTGGATCGTGGTTGGGATTAATATGGTTGACATGACACCATTTACATACTAATTTTTAACAAATTATAAGAGTTTGCATTTTATAAAAGATTCATAGATTTTTTTTAACACCAAAAGATACACATTTTATTGATTAAAGTTTTGGAGTAAAAGACCGCCGACCAAAAAAGATTCTGGAAACGGTACCAAGAATCATAGAAAGTCCCGGAGTCAACAAACTAAACAGGTTACATGGATCAAAATTAACTAAAACACTAGTCTTCAGAAGTAAGCTAAGATACAAAACAGTTTTAAATAATGGAAACGGGATACAAGGGTAACAAAGATGGAATAAATGCATCTTGAGTCCACTGCAACATACAGTAGATGAAGCAAAGCTTAACAACAAGCGACAAAGGAGAACCGGAAGAAGAGGACAAAAAGAAACGCCGACAGTCATAGATCTAACTCCGCTTGAAACCTCTTTCTACTGCTAGAACCACCGGAGGCCAAGCCATTAAGGGTGACAGCTGTGATTCGGAGATTATTCAACCAAGAACCAAAGAAGCTTCGACGAGGTTAAGCGCCCAAAATTTCTCCAAAACAAACTTGCTCGAAAATACAAATTACTGAGACCATCACCTAAAAATGAATCAAACCTTAAAAAAACAATAAAAGAACCAGTGGAAGCTAACAGATCCCAGCCGAAAATATGCAAGAACAAAACGGTAAAAAAGGATCGAAAAACAGAGATCACTGGATTCCCAAAGGAACTCGTAACTACCTAATAAGAATTAGGAAGGCAAAAGGAAAAGAGATCTAAATCAAGATGCTTAAGAGAGCAAACCCAATCAAGAGACTCGACTCCACTGCAAAACCAATGCAACCGAATCGATTTATCCAGAATTGAACAAAACCCCTAAGCCGAAAAAGAAAAAACTAAAACAGAGAGAATCCGATCGGTGTTGGGGGTCGAAACCACCAGACACCAACCAAAAAAGACAGAGATGATGCAATGGTGAGTTCTTCATAGGTTCTATACTAATGTGTATTTTTTATTTTAAATATTTGTTATATACTTTTGTTGTTTAGTAAAATATTAATATTATAAATCTAGAACTTCTTTATTAGAATTAATATAAAATCATTTTCAGGAAATTATTAGTCTAACAAACTATTAATTAGTTATCTATATTTAATTTTAATTGACCTTACTTATCTCACCTAACAAATATATAGTTACTAACTGATCGGTTCGTCTCGTATGAGAGTTTTTAAGTTGCTTGTATATATTTCATGATTAAAATTTAAAATTGACCACGATTCCATACGGTTTGATATTTTACATAACTGTTAAGTTTTCAAGTATTTGCATTGCAGGTTTTTCATTCTTAGTTATCCCAGCTCCATCTTCTAAAGGAAAAAATTATAATAGTATTTTGGTTCTTCTCTTCTACATGTAGAATCGTATCGCAACTCTATATAAAAGAATCATATCAATGACCAAACTTTATAAAAGCATACATAACTTTACAAACTTCGGAATTCAAAGACTCGTACCTTATAATAATGGAAAAATTGTTACTAGCTACACAAAGTATTGGGTAATATGTCGTAACACATACGAACTATAAAAAAGTTTTTTTAGCTATACGAAGAATTTAATAATATATGGTGACATACATTTATATGGTGCAAACTACAAATCGGTTATTTCTTAATCGAATCTACTAGTTTGGGGGTAAACATGCAATTAAAAATTGTTGAACCTGATCCAAACTA
>OVAP01005790.1:0-11370 GCA_900406295.1 Aurinia saxatilis
CCATTGAGCCTACTATCCATATACCAAATTTTAATCCTAATCCGAATCTCAGCTGCGGTCCAGCCCGTTTCTCCCCGTTTTGGTACCCACGCAAGTATGAGATTTTGCTTTAATACATTATAGCGTATTTTCTTACTTCTCCATTATATATACAAGAAGACTTTCACCTCATGTATCCAACGTTGGATAATTGCTAGTTTTTTACTTAGCCAAATTATGAAGCATTACAAGCTTTCCAAGTTATTGACTTCGGACCAACATTTCTCATTCACACNGATTAACTTCAGACCAACATTTCTCATTCACACAAATACCGTTTTGACAAATGAACAAACTACGTTGTAGTGATCATAACGAGAAATCCAATGAATTCAAAATCCGGGCATTCCGACAACTTTGTTGTCCGGAAAAGCCACCAAAATAATGGTCAACGCCATTATCAAAAAACGGTTCCAACACATCAAACTTGTCCAATCACCTTGGATGTTGAGTGCAAATTGGTTAGCTACAAAACCAAGGTAAAAATGGTGAAGTGGTAATTAATTAGTGATGGAAGACTCAAACAAGCTAAAATTTATGTGGAGATTTTCATAGAGGCTACTAATGAGATGCTAGTATTAAGAGATTTTCCTTTTTTTTTTGGTTGGAGCATGGCTTGGATACATTTCTGCAACAAGGTTGAACTGTAGAAGTCTCATTCCGAAGAACAACAACAACAACAAAATGTATGTGAAGAAGAACGCAACTCTCAAGAATTGGATTTCTTTTACCAAGCACGTAGTCTCTCTCACAAGTGATATTTGGGTTTCTTAGCCTATATGTGCAAGTTATACAACACATTTTTTTGATGATCAAAGGTAGTTAAAGATGTTGATGATAAGTTTTAAGTACATTACAAATCATAGAGTTAAACAATATCACTGGATTGTTTGTCTGAATGGGGAATACATAAGATATTCACCATAACCGTGGACAATACACCTGCAAACACATCATGTCTCAGAAAATTCTAGAGGGAATTCAAGATGGTCAGTCTTGATGTTTTAGTATTGGATGGAGAGTTTATTCATATTAGATGTGCTGCTGATATCATCAATCTCATTGTTAGGGATGGGTTTAATAACACATTTGATAATGTGGCAACCATTCGTAATGAAGTTCAATATGTTAGGTCGTGTCCAAACAGGTTGAAGTCCTTTGAGCTAAAGATTTAGTCAGGAAACATGAGTAGGGATGGATATATTTTTTGTTGTTTCAAAAATTTATATTGTGGTATTTTACTATAATACAGAAAGACGTTCATATTCTCACTAAAAGGATAAGATCAATGCTCAGGCCTCCTCTTCCAGAGATCCGCACTGAGATTTCCTGCACCATTTAGGGCACAATTTTGGAAAGGATGTTCATGCATGCCGAGATTTTGAAGGATGATGAGTATAAGAAAGAGAACAAATGTACTCCATTATCTACGATGGAGTGGTTGTTGTGACTATAAAGTCAACTAGTATATTCAGAATGGAGGATCTGCAATGCATAGTGATTCCAGATCAATTTGAGCATGGGCATTGGCAGTACTGGTCCTGAGATTTACAAGGCCCTATACAAAAAAATGCTTTTGTAACGATATCTAATTTTTATTTACCTTACGAAAGGTTTTTTTTTATAAAATAAATAATCAAATAACAAAAAAAAATTGGGGTTTTGATAAATACCTGCATTTTAAAATATATTTTTGAATAGAAAAATCATTAACTATGATTTATATTGCTATTTAATCCTTTAATAAAATGTAAAAAATATTTGTGATAAAATATAATATATTTTTTAGAAAATTAATGGGACCCACAAAAGTGAGGCCGTACACAAATATTTCATCTGCCTATTCTCAAGCCCGGCACATTGGTAACAGAGTTACATGCATGCAACCGATACATTCAAAATTGCCAATTCTTGGCTTATGAGTAATTGAGCTACATCAACCAGCCATGCAACCAGATTTCCTGTGAAGGTAGTCTTGTCTACCTTGCACGTGAGTAATATTATGGATCACAATCCTTGAGGTTTAGGAGTTGTACGACTTTGACCTAATGCCTAAGGAGGTTGCATGTCCTAAGAAATTTGCATATACACAACATTTTGTAGAACCTCGTCTATTTAGGGACCTACCAAAGCAATGTTTCCAAGTGTGGATTTTGTAACTCGATGTCCATGATTTTGATGCATATTCCAACCTCTTCTCACCACCTCAACAGATTTAGGCGTTGAACACCATCTTTTTCCAGAAACAACCTTCCCCGATGACTACTATTATCTGACACCAGCTTAGTTACAATAGGACGATGCAGAACCTATACATTGTAGATACTCTGTTTCAGCACGAGGTAATAACATAAACCATTATGCATTCACAAATTCTCTATCCAATCTACATTGTAACACCCCTTCTCTCTTTCCGGCCAACAACATCCTATTGCTAATTTGGTAATTCTTTAATCCGACAATTTCTGACCAACGAGCAAAATGGATAAAAAGTAGCCTCTCGTCTAGAACACCCACCCATAGTTTTAGATAGATTCCAAATCTCATTAAAGTCTCCTATAAGTAGCCATGTCTCATTTCTCTTTATCCCAATATGGGGTAATCCATCCCGCATTTTTTTCTTCCTTGTTGAAATGGATCGCTATACACATAAGTGCAGGCCCAGCTCTATATATGGGCGGACTGTGCTTTTGCACTGGGTCCAAGGGCCCAATTTCATTTTTTTTGCAAATTTCATATATAGATTAAGGCCCAATTCAATAAACATTAACTTTAAATTAGGGTCCAAATTAATGTTTCCCCTGCGCCGTTCTCTTCTTCTTCTTCTTTTGTTGTTTTTTTTTGTTGTTGTTGTTGGAGATCGTGATTCGAGACCGATGAAGAACATCACCATATCTGCAGGTAAACTGTATAATCCAATGGACAAAACTTTTATTTTCTCCTAATTCAAATCTAACCGTTAGAGATTCTCAATTTGTCATTACATATGTTGTTATCTCAAATTTCAATGGTTCTCATGAAGTGATTTTCCCTTTCTCAAAATTTGCTTATAATTCTGAATTTTTTTATTCTCAATTCACAGTATTTTTTAGCTGCCTGTTTGTAAGTCAAGCAACAAGATTGGGATACTGCCTCCACTCTCCAGACTAAAACATACGATTCTCAGTCTCTTCAAAACCAGAACCAGGTTCAATTGTTCTCTCTCTTAGCTATAACTAGATTCTCTGATTTGTATTGTTGTCTCTGTTTTGTTTGAATTTGAGTGTTTAATTATGGGTCGTTCTGGACATATGAAAAGGCAAAAAAGAAAAAACATAGAGAAGATGATTAAATCCCAAGAAGGGTCTTTAGAGAAATTTCTAGTCAAAGAACCTTATGAGAATGTTTCTATTTCTCATGAGGTGGATATCAACAACGTAGATAATGTGGTATTAGATACTCATGAAGTGCTTGAAAACATTGATGATGTTGATGATTCTACTATCCTTGATATCTATGATCCAAGAAATTGGGATAGTCTTGATATGAAATTGATAGAAACCTTAGCAATAAATGGACCAAGAAGAGATTTATATATAGTAAAAGGTCCCAAAATAAGGTCTTTAGAAGATTTATATCTTCTTACTACACTAGAGAAGTATTGAATGGAGAAAGGAGTGATAGGAAGTGATTAGTTTATTCAAAGGAATTAGATAAAGTTTTTTTGTTTTTGCTGTAAATTTTTTAAGAAAGGTACTAGAAAAAGTCAAATAGCAAGGGGTGGTATTTCGGATTGGACTCATATAGTTGATAAATTAAATGACCATGAAAGAAGTAGTGAACACATACTTAATATGAAAGCTTGGGTTAAATTAGATTAAAAAAATGAAACAATTGATAAATTTGCTCAAGAACGATTTAAGAAAGAAAAAGAATATTGGAAAAATGTTTTAACTAGAATTATTGCAATTGTAAAGTATCTTGCAAAGCATAATTTGGCATTCCGTGGGACAAATGAAAAATTATATCAAAATAGTAATGGTAATTTTTTAGGATTAATTGAGATGTTAGTGGAATTTGACGTAGTCATTAAAGAGCATGTTGGTAGGATTACTAATGGAAATCTTCATCATCATTATCTTGGTCATAATATTAAAAATGAACTGATTCTTTTGATTGCTTCAAGAATTAAATCAAAAATCATTACACGGGTAAAAGAGGCAAAATATTTTTCGGTGATTTTAGATTGCACTCCCGATGCTAGCCATCAAGAGCAAATGACAATAATTCTAAGGTGTGTACCTTTTTGATCGGATTCTTTTAAAGTAGAAGAGTATTTTGTTGAATTTTTGGAAGTAGATGACACAACGGGTCAAAGTCTTTTTGAAGTGTTAAGAGATACATTAAAGTCTCTAGATCTTGATATATATAATGTTAGAGGTCAAGGTTATGATAATGGGTCTAATATGAAAGGGAAAAATCAAGGTGTACAAAAAAGATTATTGGATATGAATCCTAGAGCATTTTATACACCATGTGCTTGTCATAGTCTTAATTTGGTTTTGTGTGATATTAGAAATACATCAACCTAGGTAAAAGATTTTTTTGGAGTTGTGCAACGCTTGTATTCTTTGTTTGCTAAATCTGTAAAGAGGTGGGACATTTTAAAGGAAAATGTGAAAAGTTTAACTCTTAAACAATTGTCAACAACACGATGGGAAAGTCGTGTTGAGAGTATTAAAGCAATAAGATTTCAGCTTATAGATATAATAGAAGCTTTATANGTATAATAAAAGCTTTATATGAAGTTTCGAAAAAGGATAATGATCCAATGATTCAAAGTGAAGCTAAATCTTTAGCATCGAATGAGCTTAGTAGTTTTGAATTTTTGTTATCTTCTATTATTTGGTTTGACATATTACATATGGTAAATATGGTTAGTAAAAAGTTACAATCAAAGGATATGCAAATTCATGTTGCAATGAGTGAGATACGTGATTTAGGCTCTTACTTTGAATAATATAGAGAAACTGGTTTTGTTGATGCCATGACAAAAGCTAATGAAATTGGTATAGAACCTAGATTTATTCAAAAAGAGTTATTTGTAGGAAAAGACAATATGATGAAATTAGTGGTAATGAAACATTATTAACGGTAGAAGAAACATTTAGGATTCAATATTTTTTGTATATTNTTTTATTATTATTATTATAGATCATGCTATTAGTTCAATTAATAAGAGGTTTGAACAATATGAATTGCATGAAAACATATTTGGTTTTTTATTTGATTCTAATAAATTGAAAATGTATAATGATGTGGATCTAAAGTCTCGTTGTAGTTATTTAGAAAATAGTTTGAAAAATGGGGATTTATTTGACATTGATGGAAATGAACTTTTTCTTGAACTAAAATATCTTAAAGAGCTTTTACCAAATGAAAATATGAGAGCAAATGAAATATTGAATTTTCTTATACAATTTGATAGCTTTTCATATTCGACAATTGCATATAGAATTTTACTAACCGTTCCAGTTACCGTCGCTTCTGCGGAAAGGAGTTTTTCCAAATTGAACTTGTTGAAATCATATATGAGGTCATCTATGTCCCAATAAAGATTGAGTGGACTAGCTTTAATAGCAATTAAAAGTGATTTTTTGTAGTAAGTAGATACAAAAACTTTGATTGATGATTTTGCTTCGAAGCATGTTAATAGATTGGCATTATTCACGTAGTTCGTTGTAACTATGCTTCTTTGTCTTGAGTTATTTGTTATTGGCAGTTAAAGAAGGAAATTGAGAGAATCTTTGACATTTGTTTATAGCAGGAATCTCATGGTTTTGACAAGGAAAGAGGACATGAAAACAAAGACAAGGCATTTGTACCAAAGAAAAACAAAAACGAGGTGTATTTTAGGGTCCTTTTTTTCTCAATCGCCCTGGGTATCGTGGATGGTTGAGCCGGGCCTGGATAAGTGATATAGTACAATAAAGAACTAAACTTCACTCTCAAATCAATCGAACTAGTATTAGATGTAAGAACCTCCACATTATAAAAACTCTTCCAAAATAATGCCAACCCTTCGGTAAGATCCATTGGATCCACCAAATGATAATGGTCATAGCTTGACTATCACTGTAAACATAACACATAGTTACTTGAGTTTTTTTTGTCTCTAGAAAAAACAAAAAATAATCCGCGAAATGTTGAAGACACATCTCCTCTAGGAGTTGAACTGTCAAATGTTCATTAATCCTTAATAGTTCCAAGTCATTTTCGTTATATGGACAGACTGGATGGTTTCTGGTGAACCATCAAACCTAACGAGCATTTTGATGATGTTTCCACATTGTCACAAACTTTCCCCGATCACATTTTCCTCATCGCGACCTGGACATGACTTTTTCATAGACTTGGCTTTGTGTAACCTCTGATTACGAATCCAAGAGCTATTATTCTTCAATGAGTTCTTGCTCCCCACACCACTCTTTGAGCAACTAGTTTCAACAAAACCTAGAGAGAAACTAGAAATAGTTCCCGAAAGAAAAAATATTACCATGACCTTCATTATTATATTGGCCAATTTGAGTATCCAAATTAATCGTCTTTGCCTCAACTATATTTTGTGCTAACGCATTCACATCAATAATGGAAGGTGTAGTCACTTGTTTCTCTATTTGAACTTTCTTGTCTATCTAAGATCTTGTCTGTCAACTTTCTTGTCTATAGACATTATATTACTATGACTTCATTGTATATACTTTTTGTTAAACATTTGATAAAATATGTGTAATAATTTAAATATAAAAATTTGTAAATCGAGTTTTTATTTTCTTAATGTGTTGTATTGTTATATTTTCCTTTTAAAATTTTGTTAATATTATTCTGGTTTTGTTTTAAAATATAGTTTAATAGAAATAATTGTTTACCTTTTTTTAACCAGCCAAAGATTTTAAGTATTTATCCACATGTTGAGTTTACATCGAACGCGTTCAGCTATATATAATAACATTTCCAAGTAAAAAGAAAATTTTGTTATCTCATCAAATTTTGTTAATTTTTACTAATTTTGTCGACAAATTAAACTATCTTATTTATTAATGTACATATATTTAGCCCTTTTTGTCTTGAGAGTGTGCATGTAAACAAAAGGTGGTTGATGGATTCACCTTCAAGACCATAAATTTGACATAGAGTCTACATGTATGCCTCTGGATCGGAGTTTGTCAGAGACTAGAATGATGCCAATTAAACATTTCCATATAAAAATGTTTAATTTTGAGAGGCGCCTGCAGGAACCACACTTCATCTTTCAGAGAGTTTATGGAAGGTAAAGTTGTTGCCTGAGTGATGAGTTCCTGTTTCTTGATTTGGTTGGCTAATTGGTAGCCGGACTTGAATGTATAGGCTCCACTATGAGTTAACTTCCAAGACCAAAAGTTATCTGAGGTGGTCAAGGGTTTAATGGCTAGAATGTGTTAGACATCGGCAGGAGGGAATAACTCATCAAGTTTCCCTCTGACCCAAGTTTTAGTTTGGCTGTTCAAGAGATGATTGACCCTGAGCCAAGGTTGAAAAAGTTGTTTCTTCTCATAGGTACTCTCCTTGAATCTCCATCAGGAATCCAAGGTTCTAGACATACCTTGGTGTTGGCACCATTTCCAATATGTTTCTTTAGGCCTTGAATGAGTAATTCCCTTCCATGTAACACACTTTTCCAGGCAAAGGAAGGCATGTTACCAAGAGAAGCATGCAAAAAATCACTTTGATCGAAGTATCTGGTTTTGGCTAATTGTGAGTAAAGACAGGAAGATAAATTCAATAATCTCCAGGCTTATTTTGCAAGGAGGGCCTCGTTAAAACATTATAGGTCTCTAAAGCCTAGACCCCCTTGGTTCTAATTTAAGCACATCTTGTCCCAGGATAACCAATGAATTTTCTTGTAGCCTTCAACTGAATTCCACCAAAACTGAGATATTGCAGAAGTTATTGTCGAGCAAGTAGTCTTTGGCAGTTGAAAGCAATTCATTGCAAAGGTAGGCATTGCTAATGCCACAGTTTTGATGAGAATCTCGTTACCTCCAAGTGAGAGAAGCCTGGAAAACCAACCAGAAGTTTTGTCTCTCAAGTTTTTGTGTATGGATGCCAACATTTCAGTCTTGGAACCACTGAAACACTCAGGAAGGCCTAGGCTCCCTCATTTATGATCTTCAAAAGATTTTTCATCTGGAGTTTTGTATCTTCTAGTACTTGATTCCCAAAAGTAAGAGAATATTTATCTAGATTTACACACTGGCCAATTGCATCACCATATATTTTCATGATATTATGAAATTCTTGAGCTTGACTGATGTTTGCTTTGCACACAAAGAGACTGTTGTCTGCAAACAACAAATGGTGTATTTGAGGGCCTGAATTTGAAAATATGATACCAGTGAATCTGTCTAGCCTCTGAGCTCTGTTAAGAAATTGAGTCAAGCCTTATATGCAGAGTAGGAAAAGGAAGGGAGACAGGGGGCTTCCCTACCTTAGACCTCTGTTAGGTTTTCATCATTACATAGGCTTGTCCATTCATCAAGACTGAGTAAGTGACAAAGGAAAGACAAGCCATTATCCAATTAACTAGGGTTGGATGAAATCACATGGCTAACAACAAAACTTCGACATACTTCCATTCCACTCTATCAAACGCTTTAGAGGATCAAACTTTATGGCCATGAATTCAGCAGAGATCTTAGGATGAGTTCTAAGAGCATTAATCAATTAATGTGCAATAATGATATTATCTGAGATGAAACAATCTAATACAAAAGCAGTTTGGTTATAAGAAACTAGCCCAGGTAGAAGATGTTGAAGTCTATGTACCAGGATTTTGACAATAACTTTGTAAACGATATTACAAAGGCTTATTGGCCTCAAGTATTTCATTTCTTGAGCTGCTGGCTTCTTGGGGATAAGAAAAATTTGAGTAAAGTTCCATTTTGTTGGTGGAGAAGAAGTTTGAAAGAAAGTTTACAGTTATCAATTAATTTGTATACCCAAAATGTCCTAGTAGCTTTGGTAAAATGCAGCAGTCATGCCATCTGGACCCGGAGCACTGGAAGATTTGATGGAGAAAATTTCTCTTATGACTTCTTCTGTGGTTACTAGAGCAATCAGCTTATGATTCATTGTATAAGAGACTTTGGCAAGGAAATCAAAGAAAATGTTGGAGAGGTTATCTGGATTGGTTGACTTGAACAGATCTTCAAAGTAGTCTAAAGCTACTTGAGCTTTACTAACCTCTACTTTCTGATATATACCATTCATGTCTTTGAACTTGTTGAGGGTCTTGAAGGATCTGTCATATTTAACTGAAGCATAGAAGAATTTTGTGTTACCATCACCTTCTTGTAGCCATTTTTGTCGACTTTTTTGCTTCCAGAGTGACTCTTCGTCTCTGTAATCCATAACCAATTCTTCTTTAAGTTTCCTGAAAATAGCTAGAGATGGTGTGAAGCTGGATTCTTCATCTTTAAGCAATGAATACAATCTTGTAATTCTGTCTTAAGAGTGGTCATGATTACTGGTTAAGTAGTAAGTCTTGCATCAAATCTGAAATGTCCTATGTAGGATTGAGGTGTGGACATGAGGCTGAGTAAAACGGGTCTGTGGTCCGAGCCTCTTTTCTCCAAGAACAACTTGGTGGATGTTGGAAAAGTGTGAGACCATGCTTTATTTCTAAAGCACCTGTCTAAGCGACATTGCACCCAATGCGTGTATCTCTTGACTGCCCAAGTAAAGCCATTACCAGAGCTATAAAAGAGTTATATAGCTAGCTGAAGAAAATTGTTGCCAATTCACTAAGGTTGTTGAACCATAGATACCTGAATTGGTCTTGAGGTAACACTAGCTGAAGAAAGTATCTCTGTGTCTTTAGAGGCAATACTAGAATCTCTCTGATGTTCTTGTAATCTCCCAGAGGAAATTGCAGAGGACGTGAGCAATTTGGTAGGATCAGGTCTTGAATGCTTGCTTTATGAAGACAGCTGAGAGAAATCAAAGACAAGGTGTTTCTCTTTGTCGAGGTTGTTGGTGATTTGAGGTTTTGGTTCCAATCTTAGCCTACTCTTATGCATCATAGGGTCTGCCTCCATCTTAGCAATCGTATCTTTGATTCTGGCTTCTCTCACTGCTCTTTATGGACTAGTTGCAACAAGGAGATATTATCTCATGGTTTGAAATACTTCTGTAGCGATTTTTTGTCTTCCTGTATGAGAGCACACGGGTACTTGCTCCTCTGTGAGAACGCCAAAGAGAGGATCTGAAGGCTTCAAAACTTTCTCCACCTTCTTTGTAATAGTAGCTTTGTAGTTTGGATCCTTGCTCAATTGCACTTGTGCCATATAAATCGTACATTGTGCTTGTTCATGAGTTATTCGTTGGCAGACAAAACATCTTTTCATGATTTTTCATAGTAGTAAGTGACATAAACTTCTTCTCCGGTATGTGAAGTCACTTTCTTTGTTCCACTACAAGAAAACACATAGATTGCGACTGAAATTTGCGACGGAAAGCCGACGTCGCAAATTTGCGGCAGAATTGCAACGCTTTTTCTAGATAACAGAAAAATTGTCGCAATCGCGTCGCAAAATTACGTGGTATTTGCGAGAGATTTGTTGGAAACTCAGAATCCGTCGCAATATTACCGGAATTTTGCGACGAATTTGAGTGGAAAAGACCATTTTACTCGACGTATTTGCGAGGAACCGACATTCCGTCGCAAGTGCATAGCAAACTTGCGGAGCATGTGCGTTGAATGTTAGGTACACCGTTAAGTTGGTAGAGAAGCATTTTAATTTTGTGGTATAAATTGGTTTGAGTCGCAAATCCGTCGCAAAGTTGTCGCAAGCGCGTAGCAAATTCAACGCAACTGCGTAGCAGGGAATCCAGAAATTCTATATATAGAGGGTTGAGAGAGTGAAGTGAAAATGAGATAAAAAACAAAAATAAAAAAAACGTGTGGAAAAAAAAAAGCTATGTTTATTTTTGTTAAATAGTGAAAGTTTTATAGTTCATCAAGTTGTTTGATCAAGGTTATATAGATATTGGGGTCATGTCTTGGGAACATGATGTTTATAGTGCTTTGGTATAGATGTATAACTGTTGAGATCCAGAGTCCCGTGAAGTGCGACAGGAGTATAAGGAAGGGGTTCAACAATTCTTAACGCAAGCAATTAATTACCAGCGGCAGTTCATGCAAAATTATGGTACCAATAAAGTCGTAATATTTTGTCCTTGCGCTAAGTGTAAGAATGTTCCTTGTAGGGATTCTGATACTGTTTACAAGCATTTGATGACGAGAGGTTTTTT
>OVAP01005791.1:2358-12585 GCA_900406295.1 Aurinia saxatilis
TTGTCAGTTTAATAAATAAATGCCACGTAGGATTACAAAGATATGGTCCCTTTTATGTAAAAGTGCAAATACGCTTTTGTGTGTGTTGTGTTTTGTATTGTTCCCGTCGCTATCTAAATCGCACGTGTCTTTTGGAATATCACCGACCAAACCTTCCTCCTCCTCTTTGCTCTCCGCCACTGTTTTACGGCGGCTCCGATCATCGTCTCTGATTACGAATTGTTTGATTTCGCTCAGGTTTCGTGTTTTCCCCTTTACCCTTTTGATTTCTTACAAGTCTATCTGATTTTAGGACAAAAAGTATTAAAGGTTTTGACCTTGTTTTGACTTAAGTCATTGGTTTTTTTTTTTTTTTTTTTGGTTGCAAATTCACAGAGTATGAGTTGAATTATGGCTGAGGGGAAGAATATGAATGTTGTGGAGGCTCCTCAACAGAGTCGTCCTCACAATTTACGGGGTGCTATACGAGCAAGGATGTAAGAATCTTTTACTTTCAATAAAATAAAAACACAATGTTCTGTTCTGTTCTTCATTGTTAATTGTTTTGATTGCTTTAAAAATTGTATCATCATGTCTCTCTATCTAGTGTTGACATGTTACAAAGGAAGATTCCTCAGAGGACTGATGCCGCCTCGCAAGACAAGTTTGTTCAAGTTACAATATTGATTGATAATAAACTCTACAGTATGGCCAAATCAGAGGTTCTTCTATATTCACTTTCTTTTCAGTTTCTTTTTACTTACCATTATCCCTATTTGGTCGTCATAACATTCTACTACTTTTTTTCGCAGGAGGACTACTCTGATTTACGAAATCTTGAGTTGCGCGTTGACTATATTCTTAAAAAACTTCAAACTCATAATTTGCAGCAGCGTTATGCCAAGTTTATAAGCGGTCAACAAAGTGTTACACCCACTCATGTGATGGGTACTAGTACTAACTTGGCAGCAGCAGGTTCAAATGTCCAATCAGGAAGCCTACCACCGATTAATTATACCAGTGGAGGTAATAAATCCAGCAGATATAATTGTCTTATAAACTCGTCTATGTATAGAATCTGTCCTGATCCTTTTCGACATTGCACAACTCTGTTTTGACAGGTTCTTCAATTAATGGATGCCAACAAGCCTCGGCTGGATTTCCTATTAGTCCCAGTGGCAGCACAATGCCTGTGTTTAACACAACCATTAATGCTGAACCTCTCTACAGTGATGGTGGCAATGCTTCAGCTATCGCATTTGAACCGCAGAGGCAGCAAACTGCTAGTGCAAACTACAATATGGTTGGTGGTGGCTGGAGGCCAAATATACACCAAGTTACTTCTCAAACTACCGGCTTTAGAATTTGCGGGAACAGTGTACCGCTTGCTAGTGGACCCAGGACATCTTATGAGCTCCCCAGTTCGACACATTTTCCAACTTTATCTACACCTTTGGTGCAAAGTAACTACGTTACTTCTGGGATCTATACCCCTCAAGCTACTGGCTTCGGAAATGGCACAAACAGTGTACCGCTTGCTAGTGGACTCATGACATCTTACGGCCTCATCAGTTCGACACATATGCCTACTTTATCTACACCTATGGTGCAAAGGAACTACACTTCTGATTCTGTTGGTTCAAATCATCTCTACGGTGTTGTACCATCATCTGGCTCGATGGCAGTTGCTCCGGATACAATTCCAGTGAAACAGAATCCTGTGCAGAGAGTGATCTCATTTAATGAGTTAAATATGCCAGAAAATCCGTTGCCAAAACATCAAAAACTTTATCAGATGCACCAATCTGCTTCCATTGCCAACGGAAATTTGGCTCAGGTGAGTCAACAACACTCAAATCACCAAGGACAACATTCTCAACAGATTTATTCGGGCCAGCTGCAGAAGCAAGATCAGTTCCGAAACGTGGATGCGTATCCGACTCAGATGGCTACAGGTTTAGCTACTTCTGTCAAGCATGAACCAAGCGTAATTTCTTGCAAAGAAGCTCTTCAGCAGCCGACCCTAAATGGATTCAAACCATCCAAGTCTCAGTACCAACAGAATGCTGTTAAAGACCACTGCAATGGAGCTCAAAGTGCATCTACCCGTAGTAATCAGCTGAATTCTTCTCCATCTNAGCAGCCGACCCTAAATGGATTCAAACCATCCAAGTCTCAGTACCAACAGAATGCTGTTAAAGACCACTGCATTGGAGCTCAAAGTGCATCTACCCGTAGTAATCAGCTGAATTCTTCTCCATCTTCCCGAGCACATTCTCAACAGAAGCAGTCGGCATCAGTCATGGTTCAGAGGCAGTCATCTTTACAGAACTCAAGTCAAATACCAGTAAGCAGTAATGGAGAGAGAGAACATATTGGGGTTCAAAGGCAGTCATCTCTACAGAACTCAACTCAAATATCAGAAAACAATAATGGAGAGAGAGAACGTATGGGTGTAAACTTATGTCAAAGAACTCCTATGCAGCCCGAGGCTAAAAATAACTGCTCGTCTGCAAAACCGCTTATAAGCTGCCAAACTGTTTCTCCTAGAAGTACTGCTGAGAAGAATCGTCTTACTGATGGAAACAATAAATTAAGTGAACAGGTCGAGGAAAATCTTTATGATAAGAGAAAAATTCGGTTTATTCTGTTTATGCTTCATGCACGAAGTTGCACAGCAACAGGAGATAAGTGTGAGAGCAAGTACTGTTCTGATGCCAAAGCGCTATGGAAACATTGGCGTTACTGCAAGTCTCCTGATTGCACATATCGATATTGTGTTCAAGGTCGGGAATTGTTAAGTCATTATAAGGATTGCAAGAGCAAAGCATGCCGTGTCTGTGTCCATGTTAATAACTTCAAGGAGAAACTGAACATGAAACATCCTAAATGTCAACCGAGGGAATCATCGGTGTCTATGCAAGCAAATAACAAAAGAGTCGCTGAAGCTCCATTGGTTGATAATGATCTGCAACCCTCAACAAAGCGCCTGAAACTAGAGCAACCCTCCCAAAACGCCACATCTAATACGGAGAGCAATTTAGTGTCAGTGCGTGATGTTGCTTTTAAGTCTCATCCTTCGATGGCTAAGGAAGAAAAAGATGGTTTGCAAAGTGGTGAATGCAAAGATGTCAATGATGAGGTTAAGCCTATGGACATAGATGTTTCTGATACTTCTGAAATTCCCGTTACTGTTATTGAAGATACTCCCAAAGATAAAGATGGTAGTCAATCTGTTACGGGTGACAAAGCTGTTTGTTTATCAGCCCAAGGAGAATCCAAATTTATGAATGAAACGAATGCACCAAAGGAAGAGAATGTGAAACAGACTGTGGACGTTGCCGATGCATCTAAGATGGAAGTCTCCTCGCTTGTTGAAATGTTTACTCCAGAGCAAGTGAAGGAGCATATCCGCGGTCTTCGTCAGTGGGTAGGCCAGGTAAAAGTTATGTTGGTGCATTCTTTTTTGTTCAAAGTAGCTAAGATTGTACATGGCTTTCAATACTATTTTTTCTTTCTTTTGTAATTCTATCTCCAGAGTAAAACGAAGGCAGAGAAAAACAAGGCACTGGGGCACACAATGTCTGTAAATTCTTGCCAGTTGTGTGCTGTTGAGAGGCTTGTGTTCGAGCCGATACCTATATACTGCACACCTTGTGGTGTACGTATCAAGAGAAATGCCGTGCACTATAGTGTTGCAGCTGGTGAGACACGGCATCATGTCTGCACACCTTGCTACAATGGAGTGCATGAAAACTTTATTTCTCTTAGTGGAAATTCTATACCAAAAGCAGGGCTTGAGAAAAAGAAAAACGATGAAAAATTTGAAGAAGGGGTATGTATGCGGCCTCAGGCCATAGAGGATTTCCGAAATTGTTTCTATATATTAGCCTCTCCTTTTTTTGTGTGTCTGAACCTACGGTTTTATACAGTGGGTGCAATGTGACAAGTGTCTAGCGTGGCAACATCAAATTTGTGCTCTATTCAACGGCCGAAGAAATCATGGCGAAGAGACCAAGTACACTTGCCCGAGCTGCTATATACAAGAAGTGGAACAAGGAGAAAGAAAACCTTTACCAGAGAGTGCCATTCCAGGGGCAAAAAATTTACCAGTTACTGCCCTTAGTAACTATATAGAGCAGCGTCTATTCAAAACGTTGAAGAAGGAAAGACAGGAGAGGGCTAGATTTCAAGGAAAAAGTTATGATGAGGTAATTTCTCTTGAGCTTGGGATTTCAAACTTTGAGATTTTGTGTACAATCAGTTACGATAACTATCTACCTTAATTATTGATGGATGTATCAGGTCCCTGGAGTGGAATCTCTCGCTGTCAGAGTTGTGGCATCAGTTGATAAAGTATTAGAAGTAAAGCAACATTTCCTCGAGCTTTTCCGAGAAGAAAATTATCCATCTGAATTCCCTTATAAGTCCAAGGTGGAGATGGTTCATGATTGGTTCTTGTTCATTTTCATATGCTTGTTTGCTTCCTTGGCACTAACAGGTTTATCTATATGTTTCAGGCCATTTTATTGTTTCAAAAGATTGAAAGTGTCGAAGTATGCTTATTTGGCATGTTCGTCCAAGAATTTGGAACAGAATGTGGACCTCCCAATCAACGGCGGATATACCTTTCCTATCTGGACTCGGTTAAGTATTTCAGACCTGAGGTTCGAACAGTGTCTGGAGAAGCCCTCCGCACGTTTGTGTACCATGAAATTCTGGTAAGCCACTTTTCCTCTAATCCTAGCTTCTTTAGGTTTCATGTTATGCTTCACGGGCCTTATCAGCACATACTTGTTGCAGATCGGTTATCTCGATTATTGTAAGAAACGTGGTTTTACTAGCTGCTATATATGGGCATGCCCCCCACTTAAGGGTGAAGATTATATTCTGTATTGTCATCCTGAAATTCAGAAGACGCCAAAGACTGACAAACTAAGGGAATGGTACAAAATCAACAGCCTTTGCTTGTTTGTCAAGTGCTAGGTACATTTGTTGGCATTAATCGCATTCCTCCTTTTTTCCCAGGTATTTAGCTATGCTGAGGAAAGCTTCAAAGGAAGATGTGGTCGTTGAATGTACAAACCTCTATGATCAGTTCTTTGTCCGGTCTGGCGAATCTCGAGCTAATGTAAGTGCTGCAAGGTTGCCATATTTTGATGGGGACTACTGGCCAGGTGCTGCTGAGGATTTAATACAACAAATGAGCCAAGAAGATGATGGAACTAAGTTAAATAGAAAAGGATCTACCAAAAAGGTCATATCGAAAAGAGCCCTTCGAGCAGTTGGCCAGCTGGACCTTTCTGTTAATGCCTCCAAGGATCGCCTAACGATGCAAAAAGTAACTTCTTATCCTTCGTTGCACTTCTTGTTTAAACAACACTGCCTTCACCCCGCAAGTTTTATTGATTTGTTTTGGTTTCTGTAGCTCGGTGAGATCATCTCCCCGTTGAAGGAAGATTTTATCATGGTTCATTTGCAACATGTCTGCAAGCATTGTTTCACTCATATGGTATCTGGACATCGGTGGGTCTGCAAGCAGTGCAAGAATTTTCATATCTGTGACAAGTAAGACCATCTCTGCTACATGGTCATAATAATCAGGGTACTTGATACTTCGCTAGTAATCTAACTGTCTTTTGACTGCAGGTGTTATGAAGCGGAACAAAATCGTGTAGACGAAGAGAGACATCCAATCCATCAGAAAGAGAAGCACACACTAATTCCTGTATGTTTCTTTACTTGTTAGGACATTAAAATTAACGTTCTCTTCTTTTGTACCTCGAAAAATGACAGCGTGTGGATCTCTACAGGTACCCATCAAAGACGTTCCCATTAAGATTGAGGACAAAGATGACAACATCGAGAATGAATTTTTCGATAATAGACAAGCTTTCCTGGGTCTTTGCCAAGGGAATAACTATCAGTACGACACACTAAGGCGAGCAAAGCATTCTTCCATGATGCTTCTCTATCATCTTCACAACCCGACTGTCCCTGCATTTGCAACTACATGCACAATTTGCCAGCAAGAACTTGAAAATGCTCAAGGCTGGCATTGCGGAGTCTGTCCAGGCTACGATGTCTGCAATGCCTGTTACTCCAAGGCATCTATCGACCATCCACATAACCTGATAAGCCGTTCATCTGGTACGGATACTGGTGTACAACAGAAGGGGCAAGCTTATCAAAGCAAGCTTGACAAGGTATTGCCTGATAAGCCATTACCTATATTAGAAATGTTACTGTCTGTGTAGCTGGTAGAACCGGGGAATAAAGCTTGTTTTGTTGGTACTGCAGTTAAGAGAAATATTGGTACACGCAAGCACTTGCCGCACTCCACAGTGCCAATATCACGGGTGTCGCCAGATGAGGATGCTCTACAAACATTGTTTAGTATGTAAAATTGGTGCGAAAGCTTGTGGTCATTGTTCGAAATTTTGGCAGCTCATCCAACACCATTCCCGTGGCTGTAGAGATTCCAAGTGTACTGTCCCCAAATGCAGGTACATAATGGAGTTTAACATACCTTTACACTAATTAACCCCATTTGGTCTAACATATGGATAGCTAACTATTTAGGTGTTTGCATTCTCTTTTTTCCAACAGCGATTACAAAGCGCATATTAGTATGCAGCAGCAGCAGTCAGACAGAAGACGCAGAGCTGCTGTAATGGAGATGATGCGTGCACGGACTGCTGAAACCACCCTTACTTCCTGATTCATCTGATCAAGACATGTTTGGATTCTGTTGCTTTTTGGAGTCTTATGGATGAGTGGAGAAGAAGAGATTTATTCAGTTGGCTTTTGGGGAAATTAAGTTAGAATAGAAGCAAAAGGAGGAGCTTAGCTAGGTACATATATATATGCATGGAAGGTATAGGTATGCCAAATATAAGATGTAGATTATGGTGAATCTTTAATTTGAATTCTATTTTTCACATTCTTTGTATTGCCTGCAAAATTTCATTTTTGATTATTTAATTATTCTTTTGTAAATAACGACTGGAATTGGCAAAGTGTATTTTTCTTATGCTAATGCTCTTGGATCACATAGTAACACAAACACTTGAATCTACCAAGCTATCTACAAAGTAAACAGTAGGCTGTATATACATCAAGTAGACCTGAGACTGAACAACTACAATTACTACCTCTTAGGTTCTTCAGTTTCGTCTTTGTTTTCATGCCTTGGACGTTTCGGGGACGTTTCACATATGCTGTCTACCGATTCAGAAGCTTTGTTCTTTGCAGATGATGCAAGCTGAGTCGAAGATGCATCTTCGGTATTGGACTGGTTATTCGATTCTTGTGTGGCTTTGCGTTGTTCCTCCATAATCTTCTCCAAGTATTTAGCATGCTCTTCTATACGTAGTTGAAGTGACCTCTGCACCTACTCACCAAGCAATAACATGTATTAGCAAATTGAGTTGATTGCAAGCAGATCTTCCTTAAAGTAATGTGTTTTACCTCGAGCTGTTCATGCAATTGCTTCTGTACTTCCATCTGCATCCGTAGAGCTTCTGTCAACTCTTTTGTTCTGTCCACAAGAGAAGAACAAAATCTCAAAAATGTTTGAAAAAAGACATCCCCAAGAAACCAAGACTTAGGCAAGAGCTCACCCTCTCTTTCTACCATCTGCTTCAACGATATTCGAAGCTGCTTTCTTGTCTTCTGAATGACCATTCTTCTTCTCTACAAAACAACAAAACAATAATCTAACTAAGATGGTCTAAACTAGCAGGAGAGCAGAACAAGTTGAACGTGGAGACTGACTTTACCTTCTTTTCTTTCCGGCATATATTTGGCTAGTCTATACTTCTGCATCAAAAAGACAGCTTTCCAAGAAAATTCAGCCAATGTAATAGAAAAATGTGTCCGATTCAACTGGTTGAGTTAGTACCTGCAAGTGACTTTTCACTTGATAGATTGTCAAACCCTCAACATTCATCAGCTTCATAACAGCCTTAGGAGTTGCCTCTACATATTACGAAAATGCAACAACTAGTTAGATAACATTACATTATAGATGGTTGCTGAAATCACATAAAAGCTAACTCACTTTCAGGACCATCAAGCTTCTTCACGGCCTCTAGAAAACACTCATGGAGCTCAGGACTCCATCTCATTCTTGGTTTAACTACAGATCCTGGAGAAGGCTGAGATAAAACAGACATTGCAGCAGGAACACAGTTTTGGACAGGACTTGATACATCCACTTGATAAATCTCCTGAAAAATAAAAAATCAATCTTGAAAAATCTCATCTCAATACATTAGTTACTACTAACATATATAGAACCAGACTAAACTCACATCAAGCCTAGGTGTTTCAGCACGGTCTGTGATAGCTAACTCAAGATCATCAGACAAAAACTGCAAATCCATTTCCTCGGATAACGCAAAGCTATCATTAAGACAGACAAGATCTTTAAACCCTCCATGAGAACAAGCATCTCCAGAGAGTGTAAGGAAAGAGCCATCGAATGGATTGTTGTTGCTCAGAGGAAAATCCTCAGTGAAACTCACTGGAGAAGATCTTTGAGTTGAAGGGTTTGGAAGAAAAGGAAGAGTGGTCCCAAGATGTTTCTTAGTGTCAGAGCTTGAAGATGAAGATAAGTTACAAAAAGCAGAAGATCTCGAGAATGTTCCTTTTAAGAAATCTCGAGATTCTGATTGTATAAGTGGAGATAAAGAGGATGAACAAGCATTGTTTCCTCTATCAATGGACAAGAAGCTATGGCTATTCATGCTCTCTGCTTCAATGAATTAAACACACTATGATCTAACTTAAAAGAAGAAGAAGAAGGTAGCAAGTAAGGATAAGGGTCAAGAGATGAAGTTGCACTTGTCGATAAAGTTTGAAACTTTTGAGTTGGAAAATGAGAGAGTCTCGGAGGAAAATGAGGAAGGAGAGGAGGATTTAATCGCCGCCGAGAACAAGTGCACACAGCTTTATGAGTGTCTCCGTCACACTTAGTTGAGACTAAAGTGTACACGCTCTGTTTTGTGCGTGTGAAGCACGCACCAACTGAATCTCTCAGCTCCTTAGCCACATAGGATCTCATTGGTGGAGGATACCAATAATGAGTTCAGACTTGGATTAGGTTCTACTAAGTATTCTTTTCTTAAGATTAAGATCAATAATGATATGCAAGTTGGGGAGTTGCAAAATAGTTTAGTCTAATGATATGCTTTGCCGAAACCAAAAAGATTCCTTTTGCCTAAATAAATGTCCCCAAAATGGCTGATTGATAGAGTGGATATTCAAGATTTTAAGATTTTTTAAGTTTGCTAATGTTACATAATTCATGTTTTTTTCATTTCACAAACTACAAATTACATAATCCAACTGAAACAGATACACTATGCAAATGAGAGTGTACTATGTATCTCCATGATAAGCTTAAAAGTAAGTAGAGAATGAGTCTTTAAATGGTAAATGTATAGTAATCATTAAAATCTTTAAAATAGGTGATTAAAGCCAAACTAGTATCATTTCTCAACTCCAGTCACATTAGATGGGCCATGAACAAAACACACCCGCACAAATTTGGTCTACTTGGCAAGAAATTCCAAATAACTATAGTTTAGTGCATCATCATGAATCATTTACATAGAGTGAGGTCAGCAAATGCTCCTATGTTTTTTATTTGAATAAATTTAAATATATTCATTTGTACTTTATCCACTTGTTTATTGACTATTGAGTATTATTGACCCAATCCTTCCATGAAAAGTTAAACATATAATGATATATGATTCAAGTGGTGTAATGTCTCAATCCATTACTATGAAACAACAAAATTAATACATTTAAAGTCTTGATTAATTCCGTTTTTTTTACCAATAATACTTCAATCTCTTGTCCCCATGAAAGCTGCCCAGCTCTGTCACATCACATTCTGGCATCTGTATTTGAATTACAGTGGGTCTGATCAAACATAAAATCGTTAGGCCTAGAAAAAAGGCCCAACTTTTCAGTTGATGATGTATGAAACACACACAATTTTATTGTGTTGTTTCTTGTAAATTGTCTGTCTTATTTTTAGTTTCTACAAAACTCAAAATTTCTACAATTCAAACTTTGACCCTCAAATTTTGTTGTTNTAAATCGTTAGGCCTAGAAAAAAAGGCCCAACTTTTCAGTTGATGATGTATGAAACACACACAATTTTATTGTGTTGTTTCTTGTAAATTGTCTGTCTTATTTTTAGTTTCCACAAAACTCAAAATTTCTACAATTCAA
>OVAP01005792.1:0-12584 GCA_900406295.1 Aurinia saxatilis
TTGTGAATCGATCCTTAATTACTACAGCGATAGAAAGTAGTTGTTAAGGTCCTAATTAAGTAGATAAGAACCAACTCCTCCTTCATTATATATGCCTAACAAGTTCTTAATATGATTCTTGTTTCCTAATTTGATCCCCAAATATCACAAGATTTGCCAAGATTAATTGACCGACCTGTAAAAAAATCATAAGTCTTCATTATCTGGCTGAACCCTTGAAAATTTGGAATAAAAGCCTTGCAAAGGGACAAACTAAAAATGAGGTTTAGGTTTTATGGATCCACAATGCTTCACTCAGACTTTATTGGGAACGCAGGCTTGGAGAATTCTCCAAGAACCCACTTGTTTATTGGCCAGATTCCCGAAAAGACAGTTTAGTCACTGTGATTTTGTAAATGCACTATAAAACTCTAAACCATCATATGGTTGGAGGAATGTTCTTTTTGGAAAACAACTCATGATCAAAGGAATACTGAAACAATTTGGTTATGGGGAATCAACTTTTGTGTAGATTGATTGTTAGCTCTGATACGCAAAAGTTTACTCGTTGTATTTAACTGCAAGAGCACAACTAAAGCGATGTAGGACTTAGGGATCGAATCCACAAAGATCGATAAATTGCAAACTAAGGCTAGACTCAAATTTTAAAACTAGAATGTGGGGGGGTTTAAAATTGACTAACTAGTGCAGGAAACAAGTAAATTAATATGTGGGTTTTAGACAAAAAAAATTAAGCAAGGTTAGGCGTTGGGAACTTCGGGAGAAGAATCCAAACTGTCGCCAAAACAAAGCAGTGTCGTTCGACACCAATGATGGTGTCATTCGACACTCTCCGGTAAAACCAGGTACCACTAAATTCCTAAACATGAAATTTATTGTAATGCAAACCAACTTCAATTGTGAATGCAATCTATAATTAATTCCTAGCAAACCAAATTCCTTTGTGAGTCCTAAGGAATTAATTATACAATAAACCTAGATTTAATTGTTCATAAACTATCTAGACCAAATTCCTTTGTGAATAGAAAACTCCTACTAAGATTTGTTCAAGCAATTATTAACCCTTCCGTGTATAATAATTAACCTATGATCTAGACTCTAGGTGATCAAACTAGGGCTAGCATTAGACTTGATCTAGAGGAAGGATTAAGGGTTTAAACCTAATTTAGACTTATATCTAACAATATTTCATTTAAACCCTAAGAACCATATGCCTAACAAGAGAGCTACTCAGACATAGCTAAGCAAGACATCATGCAATTAATTGAAAGCAATGAAATAACAAAGAGAAAGGATGAAAATAAGGGTTCAAAGGATACTTCTCTCCCTTACAAATTCTATCTAAAGTAAATTAAAGCATGAGCCTAAACAATGGCTTAGCAAAAGTATTTATAGGAGTGTGGACAAAATTTAGAATTGGTAAATTAACCTAATAGATTTTCCAAAAGATATTTGGAAAATTGCTTGCTCTTGAATAAATAGAAAATAGCATGTTCTTCCCGACGAGTGTCGATCGACACCGAGCTCTGTTTTCCTTTTCTTCGTTTTGTTTCCATTTCTTCACTCGATCTTTCTTCCTTTTTGATCCATAAATCTTCTAGAATTCACCAAGGGTCCAAAATGACTCACTTAGACTCTAATAATAATATATAGACTCTAAAATA
Organism: Aurinia saxatilis; assembly: GCA_900406295.1. NCBI lineage: Eukaryota > Viridiplantae > Streptophyta > Magnoliopsida > Brassicales > Brassicaceae > Aurinia > Aurinia saxatilis. The sequence continues at coordinate 1,665 of OVAP01005792.1, forward strand.
TAAATAAATTATGTTTTATTATATTAAAAATCGTTAAAATATGAGATATATCAAGTTCCCAGACAATGGTTGGTGTGGTTTTGTCATCAGATTCTTTCATGTAACTATATCTTTGAAGGTCAATGGCTTAATATTGCCTTCCAATTGTCAATGGAATTCACATCTTTTGAAAATTTTGTTTTCTCCCAAAGATATTACAATAATTAAGTATCTGCATCCAGTAGTTGATAGATCAGATTTTTGGATTTGGAAGTTTAATCATAGGGGTCTCTTTGAAAAACTTTGACATTCCTCTGGACTTAAGATCTTCGGTCACTTAGATTATCTGGATGCTATGGAAAAACATAAATCATGTGCTTTTTAGAGGTCAGTTGTTTCACCCCCCTTCACTGGTCTCAAAGTTTCAATATGAAAGACAGTTGAGAAACATAAGAAATGGGAAAGGCCCATGATCCATGGTTAAAGTGTAGTATGGGGTTTACTTGGAATAGGAGGAAATGAATTGGCGGTGCTTCATGGGTTTTGAGAAATTTTTATGGAGTGGTCTTATTACATAGTAGAAGGTGTTTTAATTCTCTTACAACTTTGGAGTCTCTCCAATTTGAAGTCTTCTTGTGGGCTATTGATAGCATGAGGAGTCACCAAATGGATAGAATCTTATTTGCTTTTGATAATTTGGGAATCATTGCAGTTATTACAATGCCAAATCTATGGCAAGCTTACTCTACTCAAGTTGGCATTTTGATATATTCCATATATTTACCGGTTTTATGATAATAAACATATACTTATTTATATTTTAGAGTCGATATTATTTTTATTAGAGTTTAAAAGAGTCATTTTAGGTTCATTGACGAGTTTTGGAGCTTTGGAATAATCTAGAAGAATTATGGAGCAAAAATGGAACAAGCGACGAAAAAGGAAACGAAGAAGTAAAGGAAAATCAGCAAGAGGTGTCGATCGACACCCTTGGAGTGTCGATCAACGGAGAACCAGCCAAGATTTTCTAAATCTCAAGATCAAGAAGATTTACATATTTCTTTTAGATTTGCAAATTTACCATTCTCTAAATTCATCCTAGACCATATAAATACTTTGTTTTGGCCATTGTTTAGGCTCATGCTTTAATTTACTTTAGAGAAAGTTTTAGGGAGAAGATTTCTTAAACCCTTTTATTTCTCTTAATATTATTATTTATTTCATTAATTATTGCATGATGAATTTCTTTCCTATGTCTGAGTAGTTCATTAGATGGGTTTGGGGTTCTTAGATTATGATGAATTTCTGTTAGCCTAATGCTTAATTTATGAACCATTAATTAATTCTTCTCTTAGATTGTTCTTATTGTTACACTTTAGGTTGGTCATCTAGAGTCTAGATCCTAGGGAATTTATTATGCATGAGAGTGCTAATAAATTGCTGGAATTTAGAGCTAACTATCTTTTCTCAGAGAGATTTGGTTTAGAATAGCTAGTGAACAATTGAATCAGTTTGTTAATGCTAATTTAAATTCCATATGGTTTCTCAATGAGATTTGGTCTCACTAGGATTTAAACTAAGATAGTTAATCTCAGTGAGAGTTGGATTGCTTGATTGCATTGTTCATGTTCTAGAGTTAAGGTTTATTTAAATTTTGCACGTCTGGTGTCGATCGACGCCCTTCGTATTTAGGTCTAGATCTGATTCCTAATTGAAGTTCCCAAAGCCTAGCGTTTGTTTTAATTGGTTTAAACCCCTCATAATTTACATATTGTCTGCTTTAGCTAGTTAAACTCAAAACCATCATCCTAGATTTAATTTAGAATTTATTTAATTTAGTTTGCATATTTGTTCGGTCTTCGTGGATTCGATCCTTAAGTACTATAATTAATATTTGATGTGCACTTGCAGTTAAAAATACATAGGGTAAAACTTTGTGTATCACATTTACTCATTGGAAAGTTGAATTGGCTAAAAAAAAACTCAAATCAAGGTGCATTCCTTATTACTCAAAGTGTTGTGCAGGATAGACTTTAGTCTTATGTAGCTCAAGATCATCGTTGTTGGTTAGCGCACATTTTTAACGTTAAAAGCTCTTACTCTCTATAGCTGACCCCTCCTGGTCTTACTCTCTTAGAAAATCTCCAATGTGTTTCTCTATTTTTCTAAAATAGAGAATCTTTAAAATATAGATGGATTTTACTCCGATGTATGACTCTATTTTTCCACTCTAAAAAGAATATTCCGAGTATATTCTTTTTTTTATCACTAATTACTAATAATACATGTTATCAATAATATTAACGAATTTGACCCCACTAATTTTTTTATATATAAAAATTCATTGTTTTAAAAAAATTATTGTTATGATTTGTACTAAATTATTCTATGTTCTTTTTTTTATTTCAGTATTATTAACTCGTTAAATTAGTAGTTGATGTTGTAATAAATTATTTTATGTTCTCATTTTTGTATTTTTAATTTATTATTAGTTTATATCATTATACTTTCTAATAAATATGCTCTTTTTATTTCTGTATTTTATGTATTTTTAATAATATAAAGTTGATCATAAAAAATACATATGAAAAAATACAAATTTAAAATTATAATAGCATGATAGTGTGAAAAACAACAACAAATAAAATTATTTAAATTTTGAGGGACTTTTTTATAAATTAAAAAGTTCATATTTAAAATAGGATAGGATTGGAAGAAAATTTTACTAAAAAATAGAGATACAGAGGAGAGTTGGAAAATGATCTTACTCTTTACCAAAAAGCTTCCTTATCTTGGCGTTCCTATGTATTTTGATTGTGTGTGCTCTTATTTTATTTATATTCAGATTATAAAAAACCTAAAAAAAACAAAAGATTCCTTTGATGGCTGCACAAAGTTCAACACTCTCATAACAAAGCCAATAGCATGATATCTGTAGCTGAGTTTGATGCTATTCTTTGTTACACCGTGGTAGAAACTAATATTTGATGTTGCTTAGAAATCTCTAGGAGACAAGTATAGTAGGTTTCTTGCTGCTCGGGAGTCTACAAACTTTATTGGAAGATGCTTCCCAATACGTTGAGTTGGTCATATTAAAGCAACCTAGAAATGTTGTGGAGAATAGTGGTGGAAAAGATGTTTATTTTCTCCCGACAGCATGTCTTTTTATGGAGAATGTGAAAATTGCACTTGAACAAGAAGCAACGGAAAATAAAAGAAGCTTGTTAAAAGAAAAATAAAAACAAATGAAGAATAACATAGACTCGTGAGAATGTTTTTGGTTTGAGTTTATAACTTTTAAATTAGGTGTAAAGTGTTATCGTATGAAATATTTTGTAAAAACTGAAAAACTGTTGCTAAAGATAAAACTGAAAAGCTGTTTATAAGAAATGGACTTTTGATGAGAAGAGTCGATGATTTGTCAATATTTTATTCCCATTGTTATTTTCATTAGCTTGCTTTGGTTTAAGTATTCATCTAATGTTACATATTATTAAATCCAATTTTAATCTTTTGAGAATAATTTTAAAACTAATCGTTTGATTTTGACATGAATAACTAATTCTCTGTGTTTTCGAGCGGACACCATCTAATTACCATTAAACCAAAAATCATTGTTTCCCAGATTACATTTTGAAAACAACATAACACCTAATTTATTTGTTAGAAGTTAGAACCACCCAATCACCAAAATTACCCAAATATTAATTGTGCGTTTGGCTCCTCCCAGATGTGCCTACGACATTCAAAGGCGGATTAAGGGTATGATCTTTAAGAGATGATTAAGTACAGAAGTACCTCGAGCCACTAGACTTTGTAGGCCTTATGACTAACTTCCCTTTTTTCACAAATTTTTATAACTTTCAACAGCAAAGGCCTTCTCCCTGATGAAAAGAGATGGGGTCTAAATACAAATCTCTAAAACCAAGCAACCAAGCTCTTGAAAACAACAAACAAGCTCTAACTAGAGTGACTGGTTATTGGAAACAAATGATTAGTATAAAGTATTAAAAAGTTTTTAGTGATGTTTCTTGCTCCCACACACATTGGAATTCCGCTTGCATACGAAAGATTTAAAATCCAACACTGTAGAGTGGATCTCGTGTTCCTTTCTTTCATACAGGAGAAAACCAATGAAAGAAATGGGAAGTCCTGTTGAACACAGAACCACCATAACAATAAAACTAAATATTGTTGGAGAATTATAATATATATACCAGTAGAAAACCAGAGTGTTGGCATGCAGTAAAACTAGAGAGAGGTAAAGAGATAATAGACAGGCACAAGGAGAAAGAGTACCTATAACAAATATGCTTCGAAGAGATATGGCTCCAGCAAAACTCAATACTAGCAAAAACAAAACCACCTGTGACATTGGAGACACCAAACGAGTGTCACAATACAGATGAAGTCTGAAATCATTTTTCCCCCATATAGATATTATACACGTGGAACTTGCCATAGTTTAATAGTTGTAAGGGGAAATTTACCTTCAGAAATAAGCTCCAATCATTCCCCTGACAAAGAGATTTTAGAGCTTTAACAGTGGTGTTCCATGACGAGATCACTGACAATGAGATATAATGTGAGGAATGTTTAGAGAGCTGAAACTGCGATGCAGGAATCTTTTCAATTGTATAACCAAATCTGCAAAATAAGACAGCAAAGGCTTAATTTATTTGTTCCAGATACAAGTGCACATGGTAGAGTGTTTCAAGAAAGACATGAATCCGATTATAATTCATGTGTTTCATGAAAGTGGAGACAAAATAGTGAATAGAAGATCTTTAGTTTCTTCTGACTAAATAAAATAGAGGAAGATCTTTAGTTTCCATTATGGGCTACCAGAGAACTGGGTTAAAGTAGTCAATACGTGCAATCAAACACTATCAAAGTTGGCATATCAGCATTCTCACATTTTTCCTGGTAGAATGCCATGGATGAACAAAAATACGGACGCTGCCAATAGAGCCTTCGAAAGAGCAGTTATGATGGTGGACCCAGTTGCAACAAAGTTATAATAGATAGCAATCAGAACGGATATGACAACGAGAGTCTGCTTTTTATCCTTCCAGAGAAGTGTATCAGCAACTGCAAATTCATGCCACCAATCAATGTTTCCAGTCTATAGTGCAATTAAATAATCAACATTAGTCGATTGTGCTAAAAATTTTGTGTCTATATTTGGCTATTTTAAAAATGAAACAGTGGATTTCTTATTATGTCAGACACAATCAGCTGGGAGGTCAAGCATGCTAAATCAAATATATACCCATACCCTTTCCACCTCCAAGAATCCTAAAAGCTTTGGATGGGCCCTCTCTTTTGTATCGACTACTAGATTTCAGGTGAGAAAATGAGTCTATCGTCCTCCGTATTCCTTCCTGTAGGATCATCAAGTCGTTATGCATTATATAAAGAATAATAAAATACTCTGTATATAGCCATGATTGTCCCGTATGGTTATCTCCCCCAATTTAATCTTACTTTCAGGGCGCAACTTTGGCATCTTATGATATCTACCCATACACTTCATACAGATGCAGTACCAATGGAATAGGGAAGCAAGTAATACAACTCTGTTTCAAATAAAATATGGTATAACCTGAAGTGGCACGACAGGAGCATAGCCTAGCCGATCCTTTGCTTTTGTGGAATCAAAAGTTCTGCTGCACGAGAGCAGCCTAACTCTTGAAGGTGTTAGTTGTGGTATTCTCATCCCGTATGGTCCCAACAATTTATATGTCAGCTCAACCAGATGTGCAATCGGCATCATGACAAATGTGGGTATCTTTATTCTTGGCCTGCAAAATATAATGTTAGAAAGAACAATAAAAGCTATGGATTTAGTTCAGTGCATTATCTATTGGATAAGTTAACAAGGTCAGGAAATTATATCCTTAAACAAAATGCTTTACACAGAAACCATATCAGAAACAAATGGCAGGCACAAAAATGTAAAAGAAACGCAATGGATAAATCCAGTTTTTTATATTTATCCTTTATACAAGCATTATTATTCCTATATCCGAGATCAGAAAAATATCCACGACCGGAACTAAAGACTCAGGACACTGTTTTCTGGGATAACCTAGTTTTTTAAATAATTGCTATTTGATATAATTCTTATCTACCTCAACCCTTTTCATCACAAATTACTCATATAGCAAACTTCAAAGGAAAGGAATTGAAGCTCAACTTAATCAAAATGCAAAAACATAACTAAAATAAAACTGGGATGTGTCTTTTCCTTCTACACTGCATGAAAATCTGACAAACATAAAGCAAAAAACTGTGCAGATAGTATATAACCATGCCCTAGATACAAACCCAAACAAAAAAGGGAAAAATACAACACCTCTCGTAGCCAAGTCCTTCAAGGAGCTGTGACATAAATTCCCAGAATTTAATTGGCTCCATGTTAGTAATGAAATAGGCCTGTAAATTCATCGAATGTCAGATCAGCCTGTTACATCATTAATAAATTACCTGCTAACCAAAGGCCATTATAAATTAAAGGGACAACGTTTATTGGACCATGGAAAGAGAAAAAAGTAGATGATCTTCTTGAGGAAAATTTGCAAACAGGTCCAACAAGTCTATCTGAGCTAATCAAAACTTAAAAGACAAAAAATCTCAAACAAAAAGCCAGAAAGGCTCTTAAAAATTTTGCATACATAAAGAATCAGAAACGTTCCAGATATACCACCGAAACTGAAATAAAGACTGTTCAATTCAATCTAAAAATGCGTATGCCTAAACAGCAGACACCAAAATTGCTTCCTCAATTCAGCCTGGTACCCAATGACAACATTTTATTCTAGACATAAAACTAGAAAATAGGCGAGACCACAAAATACAAGACGTGGCACTGAAACCATATTTCACCTTGGAAATCTGTGGCAATGAATCAAACAAAAACAAATACCTGGCCTGAGGCTTTTGTAGAAACATCCCCTCCTGAAGCTAGAGCTCGCTCAGCGCAAACATGGGCATGAGCAACGTTTTCAACGTAGGTGAAATCATAGAGATTATTCCCGTCACCTATAATAAACTTTACATAAAGAAGCAGAGACAAGTCATATATAATATAAAGTTTATGGAATATTATATGCCCAGGAAGAAACTCCAAGCAAACGATACATTTTCATCTTTTATGATCACCACAGAAGGATCCCTGATTATAAAAGCACTTCTAAACTAGGAGAACATTATTTGTGAGAGAAATAACTCAGGAGCACATGGATCATAGAAACCTAAAAGAAACAATTCCTAGAATGCAAAGCCATAATTCACAACCAGGATATAATATCGCAGGGTGCAACCAGTAAACATTCCCAAGTGCTCATACCAATGTTGCTTTTCCAATCAACTTGTCGTGTAAGGCTAAATTTTAAGACCACTGAATCTATGTCACCTAGTTTATTAATGCTTCCAAGGAAATCCCACAGCCGTATATAGAAATACTGTAGGAACATAGATCAAGTTACAACCTTGGAATTTCCAGCTCTAACAGCAGAAACAAGTGAGGGAAGCAATAATGTATCACCAGGACCAAAAATGCTGCTGGGACGTATGCAACAAGTGAGTAGTCCGTTAGTCCCATTGGCCTTGATGATCAAGGCTTCTCCTTGAGCTTTAGTTGCAGAATAAGAGTCATTGTGCTGAAAGGATGAAGAATATATATATGAGTAAAAAAGGTTTAGAAGAATGATGGAAGTGTAAATGAAACAAAACCTTGGGTGGGTAAGGCACTGATTCAGTAGCATTAAAAATAGAATGAACGCCATCAAAGACGACGCTAGAAGAGCTGGTGTAGATAAGCCTCTTTACCCCATTATGGAGACAAGCATCAATTACATTACTCGTCCCTTGAACATTAACGGAATGGTGAAGCTGGTGATTGTTGATAGAAGAATCCGGAGCTGCCATGTGGAATACCACCTCCGCACCCCCAAAAGCTTTGACGACTTGAGCTTTATCGCGAAGATCAGCGGAGACGTATTGAACAAGACCCGATCTCATTGCCTCCCCGAGAACTCCGTTTTCCTCCTGCGAATCAAGCTGTATCGCCGGAGCCAAATCTGCAATGCGGACCAAGAACATCTCGTACCGTACCAGCATCTCAACAAGATGCCTAGCCGCGAACCCCCTACCACCCGTGACCACGCACCATCGCTCTGCACCCATCTTGTGCGATTGCGAATCAAAGAAGATCGCTCTCGACTTGCCCTTTTCTTTTACCAAGATCTTGAATACGTCATAATTGTTCTTTATATAATATGTTAAGATTTCATTTATAATTTATAAATGCACTCTACTCAGGAGATCACTTGACAGGATTTTGTGACAACTAACTCTTATTCCCAACAGAGAATTAGTGAATGAGATGAAAGATTCTCGTCCAATCTTCTCCCACAATGTATTCTACAAGCTAATTTCAAATATCTTCCCTACCAGATTCAAACTGATTTTGCCAAGCTTCATTACCTTGACCTTGAGTCAGTCTGTATTTGTGAAGAACATGCTGTTAATTGTAAATGTTTTACTGCCATCACAAGTAGTAAAACATTATCATAAGGAGTGGGTTTCTCAAAGATGTGCCATCAAGATTGACATATCAAAAGCTTTTGATTATGTTCCGTGGGAGTTTGTGTTTTAAATTTTCAGAGCCTTAGGAATTTCTGAGAGGTTCATGTCCTGGATCAAGATCTGTTTGACTACTACTTCATTCTCAATTCAAGTGAACGGGGAGTTTGCTGAGAAATTAGACTTATTATGTGTGTATGATTATATAAATATAGGAGACGTGGACGATTAAAGAGAAAGAGAACGTGTGGTTTTTATATCTTATAAACTTACATTACATTTGATCTTACATGTGCTATGTATGGGGGAAGAGTTATCGACTTATAAAGTCGGTCAACATTGCTTAAAACACTTAAGCAATTGGATGGATAATCATTCACTATTTACAACACTCCCCTTCATTATTTATCATCGTATTCCAAATTGTCTCATAAAAATCTATATCTATAAAGAGAATTTTTCTCTCTTTTTGTGCTGCCAACTCAGCAGCCAACTAATCACACACCTACTAATTACATCAACAATTATATAAACCTAACTCATCTATATGCATAAATTCTCACCGTTGGATTTGTTTCATTGTCCGATACCAATAAAGTCCAAACCCAAATCTCATCTTTCCCATACCAATAAAGAAAATTTTTCTCTCTTTTGGTGAAGACACAATCATCTATTGGGCGAAGACACAATCATCTATTGGGCATCCACATCATTTCAGTATTTAGTTTTAATAAAATAATTTAATTCAACATTTCATTTAATTGATTATATTTTTGTATTAATATGTTCAATTACCAAAAGAATGTCAAAAGTCATTCATGACATCAACTCTAAAAGTATTAAAATTAAAAAAATCTAAAATTAAGTATAATTTATTAAGATTATTAAGTAATGATCCTAAACAAAATTAATAAATATTGAAGTTGCTGAAAAATAATAATTAAGAAATGATTTGAAAGGAATTTCAATCTTAAACTCTAAAGGAATTTCAATCTCATTCATGACATCAACTCTAAAAGTATTAAAATTTTTAAAATCTAAAATTAAGTATAATTTATTAAGATTATTAAGTAATGGTCCTAAACAAATTTAATAAATATTGAAGTTGCTGAAAAATAATAATTAAAAAATGATTTGAAAGGAATTTCAATCTTAAACTCTTTTAGTAGAAAACTATAATAAGAAAATCAACTAATCCAACATATTTATTCATATGTCACAACTATATATATTATGAACTTAAAACTAAGAAAAAAGAATATGATGATAGACAATATATATATATCCAAATTAAATTTGTTAATAATAACAACATCTTATCCTCGGTTAAAACAAAGTGGGAAGGGAACAAAAATTCAAAACTCAGAGAAAAGATATAACAAAAACAAATGAAGAAGACTAGAGAGGCAATCAATCTCCCGAAGCCTTAGACGACATACATTCAACGAACAACCAAAATAAATGGAAGATGACTAGAGAGCCAATCAGCCTCTTCAAATCTCACACGACATATTCTCAAAACGAATAATTATATATATATATTTGATCTTAAGAATATCTACAAAATTCAAACTGATTAGCAACTATTTCACATTTTTCATGGTGGTAAGAAATTTAAACAATCATTTTCATTTATAAAAAGATATTCGACTCCGTATTTGTAGATATTTAAATAATATCCATATCAATAAATATAAAAATTAAATAAAAAGTAAACAAAAAGCAAGATCGCACACTAACATAGTAATTAAAAACCTGGTAGAATGATGAGTTATACATAAATATGAAAATTTTAAAACAACATGACAAAAAGTTTTGCAATACACTTTCAAACAGTAAACCATATAGATTGTAGAGACTATGTATAATAGATATTTTAAAACAACATGACAAAACGTTTTGCAAAACGTATACTACAATTACAAAAATATGTGTGGGACATCATTATCCAAAGAACAAAACAAATGGAAAAGAAAAAATAACACATAGCGCGGGTCAATCTATAAAGAAATATTTTCTCTCTTTTGGTGAAGACACCTTATAAGCCACATATGTGCCACATTATTCTAATATTTTATTTTAATAAAATTATTAATTTAAGATCTACTTCTCATATTAATTACAACTTCAGTTTTAGTACACTTGATTACAATTTTTTTTCAAAAGTCTTNTCATATTAATTACAACTTCAGTTTTAGTACACTTGATTACAATTTTTTTTCAAAAGTCTTTAATCATATCTATTATAAAAGTATATGATCACCAAAAAATTAATATTCAATTTTAAATATAACAATTAATTATTTTTTATTAGTACTAATTTTAAATAATGACTTAAAATTAATATTTATA
>OVAP01005793.1:0-12584 GCA_900406295.1 Aurinia saxatilis
GGAAACCTGATAGTCCCTAAGTGGTTAGGATATGTCAGATTTCCCTACAGTCCTTCCCATAGGAATTTCAATCTCAATTTTGACACGACATAAGAAATTTAGTTAGCTTCACTTTGGCGGTGGTTTAAGTCGTTCTGATTAGCGGCTGAGAAGATATGACTGTTTTACTGAAGACATGTCAGTCCAGTCTCAGAATGAACGCGCAGAAGGATCAATCAAGCACGGATCGATCGATCATTATTTGGATCGATCGATCAAGCCCCAAAATAGGCCCATTTTGGAAACCCTATCCCACTCGTTTTTAATCCCCTATAAATACCCCTCGACTGTTCCAGACGGAACAAAACTTCTCTCCACAGCCTCCAGCCTCTATAAACATCCCCTTTTGCTTTCCCTTTGATTTCTAAACACTTTCCTTCATCCCTTTTGATTCATTTGGTGTTATTGAGGATTATACTTGAAGATTTCATTCATCTTGTCATTCCTTTTGTTGAGAAGTTTTCTAAACTCTTGTTCTCTTTATTTATCAGTTTAATAAAGTATTATTCAGATTATCTTATTCTTCATTATGATTATGCTTTGCTTTTTTGTTGTTTGCATCATGAGTGAATAGTCTCATAGTTAAATCTAGGGGAATCATGGCTTTTTAGGCTTGATATTAGATGCAAATAGGTTAGTCATTGAAACCCTTTTCTTGGTGTAGATTTAATGCTTAAACTAGCTTGCACACCTAGTTTATGATAATAGGTTGAATCTATTCACGAAAGTGTAGTAGGTTAAGTAGAATACACACTAGGAGAAAAAATTGTCCTTAGCCAACGATAGTTGATGCTAAGGCGATTTGTGAACTTATCAAACTAGTACATTAATGCTTTCCTACAATTTTTAGGTTCAAACGAAAGTGTAGACATCTAGGTTGATAGGAAAAGTGATTGATGCTACGAAAGTGGATCAATTCTAATTATATGTTTGAGTTGAGGCTGCCCTTAATCATAACTTGAATAGTCATCTAGTACTTCCATGCATTCCATTAATTATCCCTAGGTCTAGCATTTTTATCATTATTGAATTAAAACACATTAGAAAAATATCAAAACAAAAACCCTTATTTGATTTTCTTAGCTGAATTAGATAGTTTAGTAGATTACAGTGTAGACTTTGGAAGTTGTAGATTCGACCCTTAACTACTGCATCGTATTTTGTGTTAGATAGACAAAAGATTATTGACTAGTGCTTTTCGGCCATTTTCAACTGGCGTCGTTGCCGGGGAGCCTAGATTTACATGTAGTTGAACGGTTTAGATTCAGTCTAAGACGTTACTGATCTTTCTTGTGTTTGTTTCTTCTTTGTTGTTGAAGGTGTATGACCAAGAGCAGTCAACCGGCTGAAAACCTCGAGTTATTATCCAACGAAGAACTAGAGAGACGCAAAAGACTTAACGGCAAAAATAAGTCAAAACAAGTCACAATGGGTGATAATCCCGAGACAGCTGCTCTTGTCCAACGACTCGAGCAAATGCAAGCCACCGTGGAGGCTCTGCAACAGCAACAACTGCCGCCACCACCACCCACACTCAGCGGAGCGGACAGACCGCACACTTTTTACCACAATCAATCGGCCATTGTTCCTCCAGCATTAACACGCCAAGACTACGACATCAAGTGCCAGCTCATTCAACTTGCAGAGCAGAAGCAACTCCGCGGGCTTCCCTCAGAAAACCCGATGGAGCATATCGAGCGCATTGATCAAATAGCGAGCATCACAAAGGCGAATGGCGTACCTCCAGATTACGTCAAATGCAAGCTCTTTGAATTCTTTCTGGCAAACAAAGCCCTCTCTTGGCTCAAATCGCTTCTAGCAGGCAGCCTCGTAGGATGGGACGTGGTACACAATGCATTCACTGACAAATACTACACCAAATCCAAGACAACATCTCTGCGGGCCAAAATTTCCAACTTTACTCAGTACTCGGGAGAGTCCTTTTATGAGGCGTGAGAGAGGTTTTGTTCTTACCGCTGAGACTGCCCACATCATGGCTTTACCGACACGCAGCTGCTGACAAATTTCTATGACGGTTTATCATGGGATTTTAAAGGTCAACTAAATTATGCTAGTAACAGTAATTTTATGACTCGTAGTATTGCAGATGCGATGGAGCTGATCGAGAATATGGCTGAGAGTTCTTCTGAAAAAAGTCCAGAATATGACAGAGGCAAGAAAGTTGCTTCAGTGGAAGCGCAGCAGATAGCGGAGCTGACTAAGCCGATCAGTTTGCTCGTCAAAGCAAACCAGCGCGGAGTAAATTCTTGTGATCGAGAGGGCGGTCCTGTGCCTTCTGAGGAGAATTTAGTTGCTGCAAATGATGAAGAAAAGGAGTGTAACTATGTCACTGACCAGGGTACAAACAAGGCTACAACTCCAACTACAACAAGCACCCAAACCTCTCATACCGCATCACAAATGTTGAAGACCCGCAAGACCAGGTATACCCATCTAAAAACAATGCTGGCTCTAATAACACTTTTGTGCCTTTTCAGGGGAAGCCAGCTTTTCAAGGGCAAGGACAAGGGTACCCGAAGCAACCCTTCAACAATTACCAGGCACCAATGCCTTATGCACCACCTTATCAAGCTCCGACCAACAACTCACAGGATGAGTTGAAGTCCATGATTCAGATGATTCTCGCCAATCAGCAGAAAGCAACGAGGGAGATAAATGTTAAATTTGAAAACCAGAATGCCAAGGTCGATGGCATGTACAATAACTTGAACACGAAGCCTTATCGAGCCATGTCAAGAAGTTGGACGTACAAGTTGCTCAAACGGCAGAAGCAGTTAAGCGAACTCAAGGGACACTTCCTGGAAAGGCGGAGACAAATCCTCAGGTAGTACATATACATGCCATTACTCTTAGTACTGATGTAGTGCATGATTTTACAGGAAGTACAGACGATGCAGAGCACTCTGATACCTCGTCCACCTCCCCCCACTAATGTTGTCCCTCCAACTCCAGCACATTTGTACTCCGCGCGTGCAATATCCTTGGTCTCGTCCGAAAACCTCGGAGGAAATTTGCATCAGATTTGAATAGATGTTCGAGAAGCTGAAAGTCAAGTTTTCATCCAAGGAAGTTCAGGACTTACCAGTTCTTACGAGGTGCATCCATAGGAGGTCTGCAAGCCATTGCAGCATTGATGATGGAATTCGGTTATTAGCTGAGGAGGTCAACGCGATCCTGAAGAAGAAGCTGCCCAAAGCGCAGAGAGAACCTGATTCAGCACCACAGCTGAAGCTGCTGCCTGAGGTTGAAGACCCTGGCAAGTTTGTTGTACCATGCTCCATTGCTAGAGTCGAGTTTGAGGGGTCTCTATGCGATTATGGGTCGTGTGTGAACCTCATGTCAAAGGCCATTGCAGAGAAATTGGGCATTACAAAGTTGGAACATCCTAAGACGACTCTCGCTTTCGCCAACTATTCAACTACGACTCCATGCGGTACAATTCTTGATTTGCATGTGAAAATTGGGGATTTTGTGGTATGTGCTGATTTTCAGGTTATGGAGATGCCAAGAGGAGCCAAAATGGCTGAAAAACACTAGTCAATAATCCTTTGACTATCTAACACTAAAAGACAATGGAGTAGTTAAGGGTCGAATCCACAACTTCCAAAGTCTACACTGTAATCTACTAAACTATCTAATTCAGCTAAGAAAATCAAAAAAAGGTTTTTGTTTTGATATTTTTCTAATGGATTTTAATTCAATAATGATAAAAACGCTAGACCCACAGATAATCAATGGAATGCATGCAAGTACTAGATGACTATTCAGGTTATGATTAAGGGCAGACTCCACTCAAACATATAATTAGAATTGATCCACTTTCGTGGCATCAATCACTTTTTCTATCAACCTAAATGTCTAAACTTTTGTTTGAACCTAACAATTGTAGGAAAGCATTAATGTACTGGTTTGATAAGTTCACAAATCGCCTTAGCATAAACTATCGTTGGCTAAGGACAATTTTCTCTCCAAGTGTGTATTCTAGTTAACCCACTACACTTTCGTGAATAGATTCAACCTATTATCATAAACTAGGTGTACAGGCTAGTTTAAGCATTGAATCTACACCAAGAGAAGGGTTTCAATGACTAACATATTTGCATCTAATATCAAGCCTAACAAACCATGATTCCCCTAGATCTAACTATGAGACTACTCACTCATGATGCAAAACAACAGAAAAGCAAAGCATTACTTTATTAAATTGATAAATAAAGAGAACAAGAGTTTAGAAAACTTCTCAACAAAAGGAATGACAAGATGAATGAAATCTTCAAGTATAATCCTCAAGAACACCAAATAAATCAAAAGGGATGAAGGAAAGTGTTTTGAAATAAAGGGAAAGCAAAAGGGGATGTTTATGGAGGTTGGAGGTTGTGGAGAGAAGTTATGTTCCGTCTGGAACAGTAGAGGGGTATTTATAGGGGATTAAAAACGAGTGGGATGGGTTTCCAAAATGAGCCTCTTTTGGGGCTTGATCGATCGATCCAAATAATGATCGATCAATTCGTGCTTGATTGATCCTTATGCACGTTCGTTCTGAGACTAAACTGACATGTCTTCAGTAAAACAGTCATATCTTCTCAACAGCTAATCAGAACAACTTAAACCACCGCCAAAGTGAAGCTAACTCAATTTTCTATGTCGTGTCAAAATTTGAGATTGAAATTCCTATGGGAAGGACTTCGTCTGACACGATCTTTAAGACACTTCGGACTGGTTTTGCATTGTCATTTCACTTGTTTGCCTCTTTTGCCTCAAATCTTCATTCCAAATCTTCAATTCAAGCTCCAATGCATTAAGCACCTGTTCAGGCTCTAAACAAACCAAAAGACTCGAAAAACAAAAGAAAAACAAGGATCAAAACATGTCAAAAACGCAATATATCAATTCCCCCAAACTTAACCTTTGCTTGTCTGCAAGCAAATAGAAAAAACTAAATAAAGGAGAAAGGTTTGAAGGTGGGGACTCATAGCTAAAACAATGACGTTCTAAGTTGCAAGATGGATTCGAACTAGTGCCCATTTCACAGGAGAGATCAGTACTTATCATGCCTAGCATACCAATCGCGCTACTCCAATTCTTTATTTAAGCTCAATATTAATGATCCAAATCAATTTCTATCCACCATCCCTTTAACATTCAATTAGTAATCAAGCGCAGTCTCGAAAATGGACAAGTGAGCAAACAGCATTTGGTTCGGTATGGAAAAAGGTTCAAGATGAAAAGAGAAATGGCTAAGTGTATCAAGTTTTATGGTGACTAACTCTCAAAAATAGGAATGCTATCATTATGCAAAAGCAAGGAAAAAGAGAGCAATTGATGCATACATGCAATTTCTTCCATTCTACCCATCCCAATTCTCGAAAATCAAAATCTCACTAAACCAATTCAAAATCATCTCATACAAATCAACACTACCTAGAGAACTCTCATAATTCTGAATTTCTAACCACTCTTGAGCTTATTTTAACTGATTTTTTTTCGTTTTTTTTTTTTCTCTTTTTTCATCTTTTTCACCTTTTTTTTTACGTATACAATAACCGAAATGTTACAATAGTGGTTCTTGGTATGAGTTCTTCTAGGCAAATTCAATCTTATTCCAATTCTATGATTCCAACCGTAATCTAACTGTCCAAATCAATTTTCAACTCCCCCAAACCTATTCCATTTTATTATACCCAACTCTCAAAAGTGAACAAACTGAAATAACTCGAATAAGAGCTCACAAGTTCCCAACCCTCCTAGATTAGCCAATGAAACTAATACTAATGGAAGAAAAAGACATGTCGCTCTAATGCTTACGAGCTTTTACACATGAGACATTATGAGAAAAGGCCTCACTCAAGAAAGTATGCATTGGTTTGAAAAGATGGTTTGGGTTTTTAATATGGTGGCTTTTTTTAGAGAATGAAAAAGAGTGGTAAAACGGTGAAACGTACAAAATCCATGCAAATGATCAAATAGCCATAATCGAGAAAATTAAGTCAAATTTAAGTCCAATAAACTGAAAATCAGCACAGAATTTTCAAACTATCTCACTCATAATTTTCTATCACGGGTTTCGCTGCAACATAAACTTGGTGCACCTGACAACTTGCATGTAACCCTCCGAACGACATTCTCTCACCGGGTCTAGTTACAAAAACAATACAAACAAGAATGGTGCACTAGACAATGTGCATGTCGAACGGTTTTCACTACCGGGTCTGGTTACAATATTATAAAACAATCGAACCAACTTCCGCTTATTCTGAGCTTCCCTTCTCATTCCATAACTTAAATTTTCACTTGACACTTAATTCACACATATCTCAAACATGCACTTCCTCGACTGCTTAAGTAACGAGCTAGTTTTTAACTTTTCAATTCCAACAATTATCATAAACTCTGATATGCTAACATACCCACTGTTAAAATTTTGGCAATACGAGTGTCCATTCAATCTTCCTTAAATCCCACTAAATGGAACTACTGCAAATCTGCCTTTCTAAATTTTAGAGTTCTGATGATTTATGGCCAACTCTCATTATAATTTATTAACGTGTACTTAACTATCATTCACCCATCCGTTAGTTCATGTGGACCTTTATTATGTAGCCTTCTCAATGATACCCAAAATTTCCCTTAATCCCTTCTCTTTTGGTCGAAGACTGTGAGCAAAGTAGGTTTCTCCAAATAGTTATATATTATTCCACATTGCATACTTCCAGTACTATTTGGTGGTTAAGCAAAATTTCATACAACAACTCCGTCTATTCTTATTATTCTATCTTTCTCTTACTCTGCTCATGGTTTATTGGTGATTACTCTAGAATCTCCATCGTGTCCAACAACTGTTTCCGGTACCGCTAACATTCCAATGAAGTTACGTCTCCTCCCCGCATATGCATCACACGACCTATAGTAAATTAATGGTCTTGATACCCAGATATACCTCTCATTACATTTTGTACTCCTCTTCCCTGTCTCAGCTTCTACTCAACATTGCTTTTGCAGTTCTCGAACCCTCGATCTCTTACTAGGAGGTCCTTTTATCATTCACCATTTCCACAACAAGTAGTTTGCACTATTAGCTTACAGGATTGACTTTTTCTCCAAGTATGTAGCTGTTCCATTCCCCTTTTCATATAGTCTGGAATCGATTCTCTCTTCTCTGAACACAACTATGATCCTTAACTTTTGTATGTTACAAAAAGAAATACTCATGGTCTTCATTTTCTCTTTCAGGTTTCTTCTTTCCTTTTCGTCGAAAACGTCTTCTACTTCGACGTCATTTCCATTACATCTATGTGTAGTCCATCGATCCTTGCTTCATTAAAAGTCATTTAAGTCTTTTAAGTTTCTACTTTTGCTGTTTTTGCGGTTCCAAACGTTCTGTGCCTCCTTCAATACCTGCTACTAGAAACACAACACTTGCCCAATTGAACTTATACGTTAATGTGGTTCCAACATTGGACAAACTACTAGGCTACACTAACTAACGAACTAAGCTAATCGACTTCATTAGCCTAACAAGAAAGAAACCACACTCAGGACTAACGATTATTATGCAATCAACCTAAGACTTACAAACAAACCAAACAATCTAGCGAGAGACTCTAGACACTCAAAGATCCCATTTATCAAAACATTTTCCCATACCATTTTAAATTGTTTCCGGAAACATCAAAACACTTAGAAAACTCTTCTTTTAAAAAAAAAAAAATGGTGACACTCCGGGTCAGAACCGGAATGGCCTTGACCTAGGCTCTGATACCAAATTGTAACGCCTCGACCGCCCATACCGGTGAGGTCCCCATGCCCTCACTTGGCCCATGGGCCCCACCCCTGTCCGACGGTCGATGCGTTAATTTTTGAAAGCTCGGAAGTCTTGTTTACTATCCCTGCAATCACCACGAGGTCTTTCCCCGTGTTTTCTCCTCACTCACATGGTACCGCAAATCACTCCCAGTAAGTCACCCATCCTTAAATTGCTCCTGCTCCAGCTCAAGCACGATTAACTCTGGAGTTCTGTCTAGACAACTGATCGAAAAGATAAGTGCACTTTAGTGACATAGGTAGTCAAATCAATTCTCTTAAACCTCTCTACATATACCAGAAATCGGGATGTTACAGTCACCCCCACTCACAGAGTG
Organism: Aurinia saxatilis; assembly: GCA_900406295.1. Taxonomy (NCBI): domain Eukaryota; kingdom Viridiplantae; phylum Streptophyta; class Magnoliopsida; order Brassicales; family Brassicaceae; genus Aurinia; species Aurinia saxatilis. The sequence continues at coordinate 8,199 of OVAP01005793.1, forward strand.
CAACGTCTTCGTTGCACACCAGGATCGTCACCCCCGACGTGTGAGCTCACACGACTCCACACCCGTCTGGGTTCAGCTCTGATACCGATTGTAGCGCCCCGACCGCCCCTACCGGTGAGGTCCCCATACCCTCTCTTGGTCCATGGTCCCCATCCCTGTCCGACAGTCGGTGCGTTAATTTTTGAAAGCTCGGAAGTCTTGTTTACCGTCCCTGTAATCACCACGAAATCTTTCGTCATGTTTTGTCCTCACTCACACGGTACCGTGAACACTTCCCAGTAGGTCACCCGTCCTTAAATTGCTACATCTCAAGCACGCTTAACTTTGGAGTTCTCTCTGGACAAGTGACCGAAAAGATAAGTGCACTTTGGTGACATAGGTAGCCAAATCAATTCTCTTAAACCTCTCCACATATACCAGAAATCGGGATGTTACAAGATCAGCTAGGGCTTGCTTGTTTAGCAAGTTTATTGAGTTTTCAAAGTCTAGATACACTTATTCTCTAATTGCTTAAGACCTCAAAGCTTAAAGAACAACTTTTCTTTATTGATTTAGAAACTCTCTCAAAATTAAATCTTTCTCTCTAGGTCATATGGAACATCTCTCCATAGCCTCTTATTTATATAGGTTTAAGCTACTCCTTAACCTACTAGGAATATTACAATTTCCTATTCTATTAAGACAACTTTCTATGCTTAGATATTTCCTATTTATCTCTTTGAGCAACTTCCCAAGAGATAACTTGCTCTTCAAGCTTGGAATTATCCAACATTCTCCCCCGTAATTTCAACTTGAACTACGGTGGCTTCGATTGCTTGTACTCCAATTAGTCTTCTCATTTCTTTGAACTTGTTCCTCGCTAGTGGCTTGGTGAGGATGTCTGCTTTTTGTTCCACGCCTGGTACATGCTCCACTTCAATCTGCTCATTCTCCACACATTCTCGGATGAAATGATATCTCGACAATATGTGCTTGCTTCTCCCATGAAACACCGGATTCTTGGTTAATGTTATGGCTGACTTGTTGTCGATTCTTAGTATGACCTTCTCGTCTATACTTTGTATCTCTCTCAACAACTCCTTAAGCCATATAGCTTGCTTAGCTGGTTTCGTTGCTGCCATGAACTCGGCTTTGCATGAAAATAATGCAACAGTGGGTTGCTTTTGTGATGTCCAAGTGATCGGTGATGAACCTAAGTAGAACACGTGACCTGAGGTGCTTCTTCCATCGTCTACATCGATGTAGTGACTGCTGTCACTATAACCCGTTATGCGTCTCGACTCGTCTCTCTTGAAGAACAGTCCTAAGTTGGTTGTTCCTTTTACATGTCGTAAGACATGTTTGATTGCATGCATGTGAGACTCTCTCGGACTCTGCATGTAACAACTTAACACACCAACTGCATAAGATAGGTATGGTCTCGTGTGAAGAAGGTACCTCAAGCAACCTATGGTACGTCTATACTCTATTGCATCAATCTCCGACTCATATTCTACCTTCGAGAGCTTCAAATTTGACTCCATTGGTACGTGAGTCAAGTTGCATTCATTCATCTTGGTATTGACAAGGATTCCTTGAGCATATCCTTCTTGTTTTATCTTGATACCATATGCTCCTTGAATAACTTATATACCAAGATAATATGTCAACCTTCGTAGGTCCGACATCTCAAATCTTCTTGACATAGCCTCCTTGAATTGTTCTATAACCTTTCGTGATGAACCTGTCATGAACAAATCATTAACATAGATAGCCACAATTAAGAACTATTTCTTGTCGTTCTTGAGATACAGTGATGACTCCTTGACACATCTTCTAAAGTTCATCTCTCTTAAAACGTGATTGAGTTTCACGTTCCAAGCTCTTGGAGCTTGACGCAGACCATATAATGCTTTATAAAGTCTGTACACTTGATTCTCTTTTCCCTTCTTTGTAAAAGCTTTAGGTTGGCTCACATAGACTTCCTCGTTCAAATCACCATTTAAGAACGCAATCTTGACATCTAAGTGATGTATCTCCCAACCTCTTGTTGCTGTGAGTGCAATAAGTAGACGAATTGTTTCTATTCGTGCTACAGGTGCAAATATTTCATCGAAGTCAACTCCATGTTGGTGCACATAGCCTTTAGCTACAAGCCTCGCCTTGTACTTGTTTATCGAGCCATCTGCCTTCCTCTTGATCTTAAAGATACATTTCAACCCTATGGTTCTCGCTTTATCTGGTTTCTCCATGAGCTCCCACGTCTGGTTTCTCATGATGGAGTCCAACTCGGCTTTCATCGCATCTACCCATTCATGTGAGTTTTCAGCTTCATAGTAATTATCCGGTTCTCCATCTATTGTGAGCAACAATCTCTCACTTTCTTGATTCTGGTTGTGGGTTCTTCCTCGACCCCTGCCTCGTCCATAACCTTTGCCTCTACCATAACTTCCCCTGCCTTGGTTGTTACCGCCTCTGCGATAACCACGTATGCCTTGGTTGTGACCGCCTCTGGAGTTCCCGTAGCCTCCACGGTTGTTGTTGTTGTCCGAGTTCGAGAACATGAGTTTTCCTTGGTCTTCACTCTGTTTCTTTTCTCCTATACGTTCTTCATATGCCTTTAGCCTCCCAACTATATCTTCAAATCCCGTTGTTTTTAGAATCTAGGACTTGCTCAAGGGATGCTACTATATGAATAAGCTTCGTTCTAGGAAGTCCCTTTAGGAATTTCTTCACTAGCTTGGATTCTTCGATGGTCTCTCCCAAAGAAGTTGATTGTGATGATAGGCATGAGATCTTGCCTGCATACTCATCGATGATGTCGTGTCACTCATCTTCAACCTGTCTAGTTAGGCCATCAAAGTTTGAAGTCTTGCTTCCTTCACACGTTCCGCTCCTTGGTGAGGTGATTTGATAGCTTCCCAAAGGTTCTTTGCTGAAATTTGCTCTCCAACTTGTAGAATGAGGGACTCGGGGATTGACTGGAACAGGAGAGTTGTCGCCACAACGTTTTTCTTTGGATCAACAACTCCTGGATCAATTGTGTCCCAAACTTCGCTAACTCGAAGTGTAATTTTCATACGCATCATCCAAACTGTATAATTTGTTGATGTAAGCATAGGACAATGGATGGAGGGAACTCCAAGGTCCTTGTTTCTCGGTGGATTGACTTCGTCTCCCATCTCGGTCACGAACTGTCAATACACCCTTCGATCGTGTCTTTAACAAGACAAGCTCTGATACCAAATCTAATTGCTTAAGATCTCAAAGCTTAAAGAACAACTTTTTTTTATTGATTTAGAAACTCTTTCAAAACTAAATCTTTCTCTCTAGGTCATATGAAACATCTCTCCATAGCCTCTTATTTATATAGGTTTAAGGGGAAATTTTATATATAGGCCTTTTTATCATTAGTTGATTAGAAATAGGTCTTTCAGTTTTTAGTGTCATGTAATGACTAATATAGCCTTATTTTATTATTTTATTATTTTTTTCAGATCTGTATTTTTTTAAATTAAACCACCGATGGTATAGGAAAACCATCGACGGTTTCACTAAACCAACGATGATCGATTGTCGTCGGTTCTTCAGATCTAACACATAGACATGGTCTATTCTTGTAATACAATACATAGCCATCATCGATCCATTGTTTCGTCATTATATCCATCGTCAATTGTAGGTTAATTTGTTTTCGTCGGTTAGGAAAAGTTGTGGTTATTTTCTGGGTTATTTTATATAGAATACATATTCTGTGTTGAATGATTAGAATATATATTCTGCAAATTCAATTTTGTAGAATAAGCCTTCCGCTTTGCTGCCTAATATCAATGTTTTAGAAAAGGTTTAGAATTTGTATTCTTCGAAACGAGGTGTTTAGAAGTCATATTCTGCGACCAGAATACGTATTCTGCTGTGTCGGGTTCAGGGGGTCAAAAATTGTTGTAGAAATTGAGACATTAGACACTCTATATGGGATAGAGGTTTCTATTATAAACTTCGATTAGAATACATATTCTACATTGTAAGCTTCACTTAAAATTCAGATTTAAAAAATTGCACTGCCTACGGCTTGAACTCGTAACCTTTACTTGTCATAAGATTTGTTCTTGCCACTGTGAGACAGTGGCACTTTCGTTCATTTAGGGAAAACAGTGATATACATTCATTAAACTTTTGCTTTTTATTTTCAAATTTCTAGGGTAAAACCATAACCATATTACGGTTTATTCTCCACAAGAGTTATATGGTTGTTGTCACGGTTTCTATTTCTTCTTCACGAAAAACAGAGGGTTCGTTTAGAACAGAGGGTTCGTTTAGAACAGAGGGTTCGTTTATAACAGAGGGTTCGTTTATAACAGAGGGTTCGTTTAGAACAGAGGGTTCGTTTAGATTTTTTAGGATGGA
>OVAP01005794.1:0-12583 GCA_900406295.1 Aurinia saxatilis
AACCTGATAGTCCCTAAGTGGTTAGGATAGGTCAGTTTTCCCTACAGTTTGAATTTTAATTTATGTTTTAACCATGGTTTGGTCTAAAAACGTGTTTGGCCATGGTTTAATATTTTCTCATTCCCAAGGGAGCCCTCTTAGACTTAAACCTAGGCTCCTCTCTTCTATATGTATCTGAATCCTCATGATTTGCAATCTATCAAACATTTTTATCAAAAACTCTTCTCTCTTGTTTGATCTGGCTAGTGTGTAATATCTAGCTTCTGGTTTTCAGTTTAGTGTGTCATATCTAAACCAAAAATGAGTATGATAGTTCAATTCTTCACAACCTTTGAAAGTATCAAATCGATCCATTCTGTTCATCTAATCACAAACCCTTTCAATCCATTTTATCCCCAAGTTAAACCCTATAAAAAACCCTTCACAAAACGTCCATACTCCATCCCTAAAGTCATCTATATCAGCCGTTGCGTACCATACAAGAAACTAAAGCAGATGTGCATCCACTTTGTCTTTCAATTTATAGATTTGTCCTGCTTGACCATCCACAACCCACTAAGTGATCTGGGGCATTGTTTCTCATCAACCAGAAACATATCAAGTGGTATCAGAGCCAACTTTGTGTCAGGTTGTATCAATCTAAACTTTTCAGATTCAGTTTTATATATAAATCATTCTGGGGTTCATTCTTGTTGTGTGTTTATGTTAAGAAACTTGTTAGAACTGATAGATCTATCTAGGATCAGTAAAGAAACTCGTGATTGTGATTTAGACTCATCAACTTCCATATTTGATTAGTTAGAGTGCAAAGAAAACTGTTGGAAATTTTTTACTTTTGAGATTCTGAAGTCTGGGCCGAATGTAGAAGGCAGGAAACCAAACGGGTTCCTGAAGTCTGGGAAAGTCTCAAGTCTAGTTCTGAAGTCTGGGACTGAACGGTAGAAAAAATTCTGAACGGGTTCCTGAAGTCTAGAAAATTATCAAATCTAGGAACAATGGTGAATGAAGAAGAAGGTGAACATAACAATAAACTTTTGTTGGAAGCTCTTACAGCCACAATGGCCAAGATGATGAATGACAAGTTTGAATAGTTTAAACAAGAGAATAACCATTCCAATCAATATAGAGAAAGGTCTAACCACAAAAATCCATATGAGGCTACACATAGCTACTACTCATTTTCTCATTCAAGCCACAGGAGACCTGGACGTGGCAGAGAGGAAAGGGGTCTCCCAAGGGATAACCTCTCAGGTTCAAAATTCAGAATCCCATCTTTTCATGGTACTAACGATCCTGATGTTTATTTAGATTGGTAAAAGAAGATAGAGCTTGTTTTTAACTGTTAAGAGTATATGGAAAACAATCATGTAAAAGTAGCAGCCACTGAATTTCATGATTACGCTCTTGGTTGGTGGGATTAGTTGGTTACTACAAGGAGGAGAATAAGAGAGTTACCTATAGAGTCTTGGGAACAAAGGAAGGTTCTTATGAGAAGGCGTTTTGTTTCTATTTATGTGTTATCAAAGGGAGAAGTTCTTAACGTCTTCTGATTTAGAGAAGTTTTATGAACCCTTTTGGCTAATCATGATTTATGGCATGACTAGTTATAGCTTACTTTTTTTTTTTCTTTTTTTTTTATCAGAATTCTTAACATTATTATTATAAGACTGACTGTGGCTAGAAAACCAATAGATTAATTAAGATTAAAGCTGAAATTGAAAGGTCCCATGTCCATGCTCGAAGGAGAAATTGATTTCTAGAACTTTGATATGCTCAAATTTACCGTAAGAGCTAACTGTAAGAGCACGGTTAATTAGCTATAGTATTTAGGGATCGAATCCACAAAGACTTTAAGTTGCCTTTAAATTTAAGAAATAAAATTTCACTAAGCAGATTTAATAAGAATGACTAACAAAGAACTATTAATTAAAGCTGTTGGAAAGGGTTTTTAAATAAGCTAGGTCATGGGTAATTCTTTGAAAAAAATATGAAATTCATAGATAAAATATAATTTGAGGATGATTAAGATCTGTCCTAGAACATGAATCACTAATGTAAAATAAACCAATTGTCGTTGCGAAGATTATCTATGTCTAAATCCTAGAATCCCAAATTTATTTACAAATTCTATGAATAAAAACAAGCATTAATCCTAAGTTCAATTAGTTCACAAAATCTCCAAACCAAATTTCTTTGCAGATAGGTATTTTGATCATCTAAAATAATTCCAAAAATTAATTATGTTGTCGTATCAATTAATAAACCTATTATAAAATTCTAGGTGATCAAGTTAGAACAAGCATTAAACACAATTTCAGATAAAGAACTACATATGATTCATCTAAATGTTATCCTAAACTATCAATCTATCATAAACTCTAGATTTACCCTAAGCCTAAAAAGCAAACTACTCACACATATCAATTGAAACATTCAACATGATTAAAGAAGTAAGCATGAATAGACAATTCCAATAAAATAAAATCAAAGGGTTCAGAAATTCTTTTCTAACTGGCAGAGTAATGAGATTTCTTCTCCCTAAAAGGTCTGGAACAATCTCTTTGCTTAAGTCTTAATAGAATTTAATATATGTGAAAACTAAACCTAAAAACAAGTATTTATACAGTCAAAACACGATTTGGGCCTTATGTGAATTTTTCATAAGTTTCAGGGCAAAATTGCAATTTTCAATTTCATCTGGGCAAAGTCTGAAATCCGCGATTGGTGTCGATCAACACCACCTTGATGTCGATCGACACCCTGATGTAATATTTCCAATTTTACTTCTTTGCGAATTTTTCCAAGTGATATCCACTCCATTTGATTTCTTTTGCTCCATAAACCTTCTAGAATTCTCCAAGTTCACCAAATGCATGTTATAAACCTGTAAATACTAATAAAGCCTAGAAAACACCAAAAAGACTTGATAAAACACTTTATATCGTGGCTAAAAACAATAAAATCCACGATATATCAAACTTTCTTACTAGGTTAGGGACTGAAGGGGTTAAGCAGTATTTTATATTAATTACGAACTTGCTAATCTAGATTGAATAAGCATAACAAAGGATAGTTAGTGATCTCAAGTTCTTAAGCATTTATAGGAGACCACATAAATTATTATCCTTAATAATTCAGACCGTGATCTCTGCCAATTACCTTGACCTCTTAACACTTTTTATTATTTATTACTAAATGATTTATTTAATTTTCATATCACAGAAGATAATTTGATCGATTACTTACACGGATTGATCGATTACAAAAACGGATCAATCGATTACATACACAAATCGATAGACCGCCTTATAAATCTCACAAAACTTTTATTTTGTGCTTAGCTCAAGTGAATTGAAGTTTCCTATTACATGCACTTTTTTCTCTGTTGATTTGATCCATAAATACTACTCGAAAGCATGTGCGCCTGCAAGAAATATTTTGGGTGAAAACCTAATCCCCATCATCAGGTTTTTTAATGCTTCCAAACGTATCATCATTTTCGACTAGAAAAATGGGAGAATAGATAATTCCACATTTGAGGGAATTGATCTTTGATCCAGACTAACATAGCCACTCCTACTTATAAGTGAAAATCATTAGCCCACCACCATTTAATAACAACATATAATTTTTTTCCAACAACATGCAACATGCATTAAACTAAATTCTAACTCAAACGGTAACAAAATTACATTTGTAGCATGAACCAAAAAGCTGCAAATCATTGTCTTTTCATATTCGTTTTGCAATTTCACCATAAAAAGTGTATTTTCAGTGTGGAAAGGTTAAACAAGTATATTTTTCAAAATCTGGTAGTGATCTTAGCCCTAAAGAAAATATGGGCAATTCTAAAAAATATCACACTTTGAAGTGTTGTTTCAAAAGATACCATCATTAGTTTTATTTTCCAAAAAAACCACTAAAAAGTTTTGGTTTCCAAAAATATCGCAAAACTAAAATCAAGCTTTAAAGTTATAAAACTAAACCTCAAACACTCAAAATTTAACTCTGAAAATCAATTTTAGTGTTTGTGGTATTTTATAAGAATATAAATTTTGTGATATTTTTTTAATAAAACTAGTGATGGTACTTATGAAAACCTAACTTCAAAGTGTGAAATTTTAACGAATCCTTAAGAAAATAACTACAAATTTGAGAAACACTAGTCATCGCGAAAAGGTTAATCAGAGCCGGATCTTACTTATTTGGGGCCTATAAAAAATAAATTATAGTATTTTAACTTTCATGATATATGTGAAAAAAGTAGGAAAACTTTATGTTCTTAATACGAGAAATAAAACAATATCCTCGAAACAGTAACAACAGTTCATGACTTTAAAATATAATCAATATTTGTAACCATGTCTTTTTATTGATAACATAGCCAATCTTTTTTTATCTTTCTTCTGATATAGTCGATAGTAAATTAAGATTTTTATCAACTTCAACTTAGAAAAACTGTTTTAAGAGGAAATAACTGAAACAGGAACGGTGAGAATTATCATGTAAGCGAATAGGAAACTCATGTGTACGGGCAACCCATTTTACATTTGGTATTGGTTTAGTTTGCATATTTTATTATTTTTTCTCGTGAAGAACAGAAGAAGGCAATTCAAATTTTATCTTTTTATTCTTTTATTAACTATATAATAACTACACAATAATTTTGTGATTCATATAATATTGAGTTACAATCTCTATAAAACTGTTTTTTGATTTTTTCACATTAAAAATATATTTTTAAGTTGAGCCCTTAAAGAATTGGGGTCCCATACATATGTATCATATTCATGTGTGTAAATCCGGCTCGGGGTGAAGTTTACATGTGCTTTTACAAAACTATTACTAAAACTAAATCCTAAATCTTCAAAATTAAACTCTAAACTCTAAATTTAACATAGTTAATCCAAACCCAAAAAATTAAAGTATAAACCCTTAAAAATCATTTTTAGTTTCTGTAGAGTTTTTTTTTTAAACATAAACTTTTGTGCTACTTATCAAAAATAAAATTAATAATAATACTTATGAAAATAAAATTTTAAACAATGTGGAATTTTAGTGAATTTAAAAAAATGAACTAAAAAGTCAGGAAACACCAAGTTGGTGCGAAAAGGTGAATTTTACTTGTTTTAAAAAACTATCACTAAAAACAAGATGAATTTTGAGAAATGCCGTTTTTCATATGCCCCTTCTGAAAATGCCCCTTTTCTTTTAAAAATACCCTTTGTTGGATTTAGGGTTGATTTAAGGTTGGATTCAGGGCTTAAATCTTGTAGGGCTAGGGTTTAGTGTTTTATTAACTATTTGGGTTTATGTTTAAGGTTTTAGGGTGTATATTTTAAGAGTTTTGGATTTATTAAAGATTAAAACGTTTTTTAGGGTTTCAGAGTTTTGGATTTTGGGTTTCAACCCTAAACCCTAGATCCTAAACCCTACAATCCTATAAAACATTATAGAATACTTAAAAATATTAAAGATGATAATTTAGATTGAAACTAATATATTTTTCAAAAATAACCAAAAAGAAAGGGTATTTATGAAAATGGGTAATTTTAAAATTTCCCTTAAAAAGATAAAGACACTGGGACTGGGATTTGGGTGTCATTGGGTCTAGACACAAAACAAGAGCCCATGTAATCGTGTTTACATTTATGTCAGATTTTCTTGTTTTCTTACCACAAATGTGGAGTTTTATTACTTTACTAGGTTTCGTTCTGCGCGTTACGCGGATTTGTTTGCTGATAGGAGTTGCTGATAGGAGTGATATTATACCGCTTTTCGATGTGGATTTTCGGTGCTTTTCATGAAGAAACCATTTGATTTGGAACATAAACTATTGGATTTCACATTTTTCTGTTTGCAAATTGTTTTCGTGAAATAAGGCTTTTTAGGTCATAAATAGGCATTTTCTACCAAGTCCAGAACATCAGAAGTCCAGGCCTGGATTGAGACGATGTTTATTTTGACTGAAGTGAGGAGTTAAGGCAATCAAGCCACGTGAGTCAACTGTCACATGGGCTTGGAATCAAGTCTTTCACCCTCAGGAGTAAGAAGTTAAGCCCAAATCATTGAAAATGTATCAAGAAGGCCGATGAAGATGAAGGCCCGATCGACCGAGCCAGAGGCCCATTGATCAACCAAGGCCCAATATTCCTAAGAAGCTTCGAGAACAAATTTAGATAAGAAATGTTGCATCTGAGGAGATATTAAATATGTTGGTGATAGGGCTGATAATTTACCGTTTTTCAATATAGATTTTTGGTGTTGCAAGCAACGAATGGTCGTATCAACATGTTAGACGAGCAGATTGAGAATCTAGAGTCAAGGTCAAAATCTGATAGCAAAATCTACAATGAAATAATGGGTAACATCAGAGCCATCGACACCCTTGAAGTGAAGCTTATAGAGACGAGCAACAAAATACACAAGAAGGTGGACCACCTAGACAAAGCACTGAAAGAGTTTAATGCCAGAGAGGACACTTTCAAGGAGGTTCTTAACACCAATGATGAAACCTGATAGGGCTGATATTTTACTGCTTTTCGATATGGATTTTTTGTGCCTTTCACGAAGAAACTATTTGATTTGAAACATAAACCACTGGATTTCACATTTCTCTGTTTGCAAAGTGTTTTTGTGAAAATAATGCATTTTAGGTCACAGATGGGCATTTTCAAGTCCAACAAAGCAACATCAGAAGTCCATGCCCAGATGAAGAAGATGTTTGTTTTGGATTGAAGTGGGGAGTTAAGATAATCAAGCTACGTGAGTTAGCTGTCACATGGGCTTGGAATAAAGTCGTTTGCCCTCAGGAATAAGAAGTTAAGCCTAAATCATTGGAGATGTATCCAGAAGCCCGTATAAGATGAAGGCCCAATTGACCGGAGGAGATGCCCAACGATCGATCAAAGACCAATAATCCAAGGAAGCTTCGAGAACAAATTCAGATAAGGACCGTTGCATGTGGGGAGATATCAGAATATGTTGGAGATAATCACAGAAGATATTGAATCTTCAGAAGATGCGTTTCAAATATTGGTCGATCAATTATAATAATATTGATCGATCGACCGGAGGAGAGGCCCAACGATCGATCAAAGACCAATAATCCAAGGAAGTTCGAGAAAAAATTTAGACAAGGACCGTTGCATGTGGGGAGATATCAGAATATGTTGGAGATAATCACAGAAGATATTGAATCTTCAGAAGATGCGTTTCAAATATTGGTCGATCAATTATAATAATATTGATCGATCGACCGGAGGAGAGGCCCAACGATCGATCAAAGACCAATAATCCAAGGAAGTTCGAGAAAAAATTTAGACAAGGACCGTTGCATGTGGGGAGATATCAGAATATGTTGGAGATAATCACAGAAGATATTGAATCTTCAGAAGATGCGTTTCAAATATTGTCGATCAATTATAAAAATATTGATCGATCGACCGGAGCAAGGATAAACACTAATATTTGTATTCTTATCCTAATCCTCTTCCTGATTTATTTCGGCTAACTACTCAACCCTCTCCCCTATAAATACAGACGACTAAAGCGAGAGAGAAAACACACAACACTTCACAAAGTTTCCAGGCATCCAGGCTAAAAAATTTATAATTTTGTTTCATTGTTATCTTCTTCTATTCTGCTTTGATCATTGCTTTCAAGGACGAAGTTTGTAATCTCTGCACTCCAGAGAAGCTATTATGAACCCTCTTGATTTATATAATAGCAATTTTCATTGTCATTATGTTTGTCTTTAGCATGATTGAATAATTTTCTAGTTATGAATAGGGCTTTGCTAGGAGGAATCATGGTTAGATAGGTAGGCAATAGGGGTGTGTAATGACTTGTTAATAAGCTTACTTTTATATCAGATCTTAATTCAATCATAGGATAAACATGCTACTAATACACCACTTAGAGTAAGAGATCCAAAACTCGATAATGGAAGCTTTACTATTTTATAGTTTAGTAGAATTTGATTTCTAAACTTAATGCCTAGATTGATTGGTTTATCAGCCGAGAGGAACTCTTTCTAAAAAGATATATGTTAGAGTTAACTCGAATATCAATCAAACTAGACTGGCTAAGCATGACCATAAGGATAGTCAGTTAATAGTGATTTCAACTATATAACTTTAACTAGGATATTTACACAAGCCACTACCCTGAGTAATTCAAACGGTGACCCTCTGATGCATTGCCTGATTTCCTAACACTTTTATTTATTGATTAGTCTTACGTTCTTATATTGTTTTAGCATTTGCAGGCATCATTCGATCGAACGCATACTTTGCAATCGACCGAAAGGCGCATCATCGATCGATCAGTTCATACTGTCGATTGACCAAAAATAAAACCATCTCATATTTGCTGCTTAGCTCGAATGAAATTGGACGTGCTACTGCGTACACTCTGCTCCTTGTGGATACGATCTCTAAGTACTTCTGCAAGACTTGTGCGCTTGCATGACCTATTTTGGGTTAAAACTAAATCTCCATCAAGTTTTCTGGCGTTGTTACCGGGGAGCAACAGTTGACCACTAGCATAACAGTCTAGCTTTAGTATAAGCATTTCATTTTGTGTTTCATTTTCATTTCTTTCTTTTCCATTTTCGAATTTTTCATTCTTCATTTGCAATCATTTTGCATTTCACATTTGAATTTTTATTTTCTCTCTCCTTTTTCCAAGTGTATGCAGAGAAGGAGTCAAGGCGACGGCGATCTTGTTCCACTTGAAACTGAAATCCAGAGAATAGAAAGAACCAACTGTAAGCTTGCTCGTTTGAGACTAATGACGGAACATCAAGAACAACAATTTGATGATAATGGTGAGCCTCGTCTCGTTGGAGGGGGAAGAGGAGAAAACCAAAGGAGTCAAGAAGAGGAACGACCACAAGGAAATGGAGGAGAAAGAGAAGCTAGCCCTAGAGCTGCTCAAAGAACAATTGCTGACTATCATTCGATCGATCAGCATCTATTCGATCGAACGGTGATCAAGCCAGCACAACCTCCTCAAAATGATCATGAGATCAAACCTCAAATCATAGCTTTGGTGAAACAGAACCAGTTCCATGGCAATGCCTACGAGCACCCAATGGATCACATCGATTTCTTTGAAGAAATTTGTACCACCACAAGTCAAAATGGAGTTTCCACCGACTACTTCAAGTGTAAGCTATTCCAATTCTCCCTAGCTGACCAAGCCCACCGATGGATGAAAACTCTACCACCAGGTTCGATCACTACATGGGAAGGTTGTAAGTCAGTTTTCTTAACCATTTATATACTAAGTCCCGCTTAAATCAGTTAAGAAATAAGATACAAAGTTTTAAACAAGCTCATGTTGAAAGCCTTTTCGATGCTTGGGAAATATTTAAGGGTTACATGAGAGACTGCCCTCATCATGGTTTTGATGAAGCTAACATTTTGTTTACTTTTTACAGAGGCATAAAGCTTAAATATCAATTGTCTCTTGATAAAACTAGCAATGGTGACTTCACCACTAAGACTGTTAAGGAAGGACAAGCTCTCATCGAGAATTTAGCTGCAAGTGTTAGCAACAACTCAACTGAATTTAATAGGTCCATGCCTACAAATGAGGTGGAGTCCAAACAGATCACCGAGCTCCGAGGAATGATGAGCCAAATCCTAAAAAACCAACAAAGGGATGGGTGATGAACAAGAAAGTTATGAAGAGGAAGTAAACTATGTCGGAAGTCAAGGTAATTTTCAGAATCAAAATTTCAATAATTTAAAAAATGGTAAACTCTCTTACAGGAACCCTAATGTGGAGAATCCCCAAGACCAACACCACCCTTCCCAGGAGAAACCTCCATTTAATTCTTCCACCCTTCGAGGAGGGTTTAATTCTGGAAATTTCCAGCAAGGCAGTTACGGTAAATGCACTAATCCCAGTGGAAATATTTTCCAGCAAAGATCTTCTTTTGGTAATTTTCAAGCAAGAGCACGGGAGCCAACCCCACCTTAAGACTAAAAAATCGTGAGGATGCTCCAGCAAATCATGGTCAGCCAGGAGAGTCAAGGGAAAGCCATTGAAGAGAGAATAAATGGCGTGTATCAAGACCTTAATGGGAAGTTCGAGGCTGTCTCACTTCACGTGAAAAAGGTGGAGGTACAAATTGCTCAAATAGCGGAGGCAATGAGGTGCCAAAACAGTGTGCTTCTAGAAAAACCAGAGGAGAATCCTAAAGCTTTTTGCAATACTATCGAATAAGTCCTTGTGCCATATCCATGCATGATGATAAAAAAGGAATCTTCGGACTCTGACAACAAAATCAAGACCGGTGACATTGTTTCAGGAGGGAACAAAATCAACTATCCTAGGAGGACCTTGGAAAATTCGTTTTCCTTTGCAAAATCGCAAGTTTCAAGTTCCTAAACTTACTTTGCGATACCGGCTCTAATGTGAATGTTATGTCTTCAAATGTTGCTAGCAAGATATGGCTCTCAAACCTGGTCCATTCCAACTCATCACTAATGTTCGGAGACTCACATTCGAGAATCTCCAAGGGGATAGCATACAGTGTCAAGCTGCATATTGGCTCGACAACGGTACCCGTGGATTTTCATATAATTGATTTGAGAGAAGCAGGCTCGGTGATTTTTGGAAGAGGATTTCTCGCCACCGTTGAAGCGGTCATTGATTTACATATAACAAAATAAGCTTTGGAAGAATCAATCCTAAGGTTTACTATCCATCATTACCAAGTTCTTGCATCAAAGGAATGATTTACATCGGAAGGAGAATGATTCACGACCCCGGAAATGACCCGCCAAAACCAAGCAAAGAGAAAGAAAAATCTCATGAGCCAAGAAAGAAGCTTGTCACCCAGGAGAAGAAGGAAAAAGGATGCATCAAGACGTACTCCACAATTAAAATGGTGATCCCAAATGATGCTCATGGAGTTGGAGAGCTAAGGCGCCGAGAGCTAACGGCCCTCATTGAGAGATACATGTGGGAAGACTGTTTCTCCACTAGGAGTCCCAATGCTGAGGGTACCAAGCACAAGGAGCCTGACCCTCATGGAAATGATAACAAGGACAAGGAGGAACCACAACCCTCTGACTATCCACCGGAGGAATAAAAACCTCCACCTATGTCGAGCTAACCAACTTTAAACAAAAGCGCTGAGTAGGAGGCAACCTACTGGTACATCTTAGATTACGTTTTATTTTATTTTTTTTGTTCGTGTCTCAGGAAATAGGATTCAAAAATTCAACCAGGAGGATGCAGAATCGATCGATTGTCTCTGCAAAATTTGATGGATCGCTTGCTGTTCATAAGCTTCATTTCACTGTTTCACTGGAAAGACAGAGGCCACTGATTCGAAACAACTGGCGATCCTGGAGAATGGTGTGCACTTCAACACTGGTCGAGAGAGAGTAAAAAATCAGGAGAATCACACTGTGATTCGATCGATGGACGACTGTATCGATCAATGAAGTACAAATGATGATATACTGATGTCACCAGGTACAAATCTTCACCTATTCCCTGTAAAATCCTTTCATTTCCAATAATACAAAGAAGGTCATTCGATCCATTCGAAGACGATGAGGTAAAATCCATCTTATATTTCTATTTATAATCCATTTCAATTTCCATTTTGCTCTCACAGCTTGTCAACATCGAGGACGAGGTTATTCAAGTCTGGGGGTATTCTTCGTTATCTAACTTGTTTGTTTTTTTTTTACGAGCTTCCCCAACATATCTCGGTTTGCACTTACGTTAATGAATCTGATTTTTTACTCCATCTTACTTGAACCTAAACCGGACTATAAATCTTTCTTGCTGGAGGTGTTAGACTAGGAAAACTAAATACATTCAGGACTTCTTATCCACTGTACCACTCTCTTGTTGATCCTGAATGGCCAACTCACTTTTTAGTTGGTACCACACCTATAAACCTAACCTCTTTTCAAACCCCATGCAGTCTCTTTTCTTTTCATGTCTTATATGTAGTATATGTCAAACGGCCGGAGAGATGAGACCAACGCAGTTTTCCAATTACTCGTGAAGACTGGAGAAAAAGCATGCTACAATCTTAATACATGCATGGATATTTAAAGAGGAGGTTTCAAAACTGATTTTCCTGGTAAAAATTCATCAAAATTAAAGTAAAAAATTTTCCTTACTTTATATGGTAAAAACTTTTGAAAAAAAAATAAAAAAATCATAGCTTTATGATCCACACTTGTTTAGCAAAAAGGCAAGGGAAATCAGGGATCAAAGATGGAGAAAGGTGAAAAAATTCAAAGGAGTCCGAAGATGTTCGAGACTTTAGATTCCCTTAAAAGAATCTAAGTCTGGGAGAGGAAAGAGCCGAGCTAAGGAGAGAGTTATTGGGGAACTGTGCCATCAAGCGGTTCGATCTATCTTGCTTTTTGCAAACATATCGCATTTCTCTTGAGTACGGTAATCCTTAAACATATTATTCCCACCTCTAAATATTTGCCTCCTCACATTACAAACCAAACCTGTTTAACCTAGCTGATATTCTTGGGTAAGAAAGCTGATATGTTGCATTTTAGGCCCCTTTTCATGGTTGTTTTGCATTCAT
>OVAP01005797.1:0-12578 GCA_900406295.1 Aurinia saxatilis
TTATAAATAATTTTAATTTTATAAAACAATATAATTTTTATCATTATTATTTATTTTAATATTTTATTTTAATTATTAATTCTAAATACGAACGACTCGCAAATGCCTCGCAAATATAGCCCTCGCAAAGCCGTCGCACAACACTTCGTCGCACACCCGTCGCAAAAGCGTACGTCGCAACTCGGTCGCACATTGAGTTCGTNACGCAAAGTCGTCGCACACCCGGGGTTGCGACGTTTTTGCGAGGAATCGTGCCCTCGCAAATACCGTGTTTTCTTGTAGTGTAATTGTTTAGCATGTTCCTTCTGCTTACAATCTTGCAGATATCTTCACAAAGTCATTGGCACATCAGCCATTTGTGAATCTCAGAGGCAAACTTGATGTCAAGCAAGCTCCCACACAAAGTTTGAAGGGGGGTATCAGCAAGAACATCATAGTTTTGCTAAGTTCAAAGACAAAACCAGCAAAACCAAGCCAGAAGGAATGTTTGGTTTGGGTACGAAAACAAATGTCCAAAACGTAGAGTTTCACAACAAAGACAATAGAGTGTCAAAGCCCAAAAGCAAGAAAGCCCATCATCGATCCAAACTCACTTCAACGGTCACAAGAACAAGTTGGAGATAAGAATGGAGGGAAAGCAATCAATTTGCATAATGAAGATAAATTGAGTTGTGGTACGGTAAGGAACAAATCTACAAAGGCTGAGATGATTACAGCAAATAGATTCTCTATCTTAGGAT
Source organism: Aurinia saxatilis (assembly GCA_900406295.1). Taxonomy (NCBI): domain Eukaryota; kingdom Viridiplantae; phylum Streptophyta; class Magnoliopsida; order Brassicales; family Brassicaceae; genus Aurinia; species Aurinia saxatilis. The sequence continues at coordinate 741 of OVAP01005797.1, forward strand.
CGAGAGATGAGAATTGAAGTAGCTTAGGGCATCCGACTAAAGCTCAGGCTATATCTTGTAATGTTGTAAGAAACGTTCTCAAGCTGAAAATGTATCAATAAGACTACAAAAGTTATTGATAAACATTGAGGTTTCAGGATTACTTTCATGGCTTACCCACCATACTCCAAAATATAGTTTCCAAATGTGGCTAGCTATTTTAGACCGTTTTACAATTTTGTGGTCATATGATCCAATGGGGTGTCAACATCACATAAATGAGAGATGATCTCTTGTTTCCATCGGTAAGATTGATAGGACTCTCCAAAAAGATTTAATTCCATACACACTCAAAATGATATGCGCTATGAAGATCATGGACTTCGCTCATGTTTTTTTTATGAACGCTTTTGATTTTTTTAAAACGTAAAAGCCCACATGTAAACGTGTCAATGCTATTCTTTTATTATTATGTAGTTTTGCAAATATTACTAAATCAAATTGGATCTTACCACTTGCAAAACAAACGTTGGTATGGGAAAATGCGTTGAACTACAACTTTGTGTTTATATAGTATCTACCACATATATTGTAACATCGGGGATGTAGCTCAAATGGTAGAGCGCCTGCTTTGCATGCGGGAGGCACGGGGTTCGATCCCCCGCATCTCCACATCTTTTGAGTAAGAAAATACTTATGCTTGGGTTAATTTAAATGAAGCTTAAGCTGTGTTTTATCGAGTTAAACTTATATAAGCCCGTCTCGATCTTTTCTCAGCTTAGAAAACCCTCTCTCTCTCCTTCAATGTTTCTATATAAAACGAAAAAAAGAAGAAAATAAATACCATAAGTGGTATAGTCTAGGCCGAATCATTTCACCATCTCTCTTTTTTTCTTTTCCTCTTCTCTTTACCATATTGATTCTCAAACTCACACAAACACCTTTCAGATCCCGACTTCTAAATATTATGATGGCTTCAAGACAAAGAATGGTAAGAAGAAACTAAAGAGAAACGACCAAAAAAAAGCTTGTGCAACAACAACAGTGTTTAGAAACAGAAGAAGATGTCTTGTAATAATGGAATGTCTTTTTTCCCTTCAAATTTTATGCTCCAAACCTCTTACGAAGAAGACAATCATCCTCATCAATCTCCATCACTCGCACCTCTGCTTCCTCCTTGCCCCTCTCTACCTCAAGATCTCCATGGTATTGCATTTACATACACACACACTTAATCATTTTCATGATCTCTTCTGTTTGCTAAAATTCTGTTTTTTCAGGATTTGCTTCCTTTCTAGGTAAGAGATCTCCCATGGAAGGGTGCTGCGACTTAGAAACAGGGAACAATAACATGAACGGAGAAGAGGACTACTCAGATGATGGGTCTCAAATGGGAGAGAAGAAGAGGAGACTAAACATGGAGCAAGTGAAGACATTGGAGAAGAACTTCGAACTTGGGAATAAGCTTGAACCAGAGAGGAAAATGCAGTTAGCTCGTGCCTTGGGTTTACAGCCTAGACAGATCGCAATTTGGTTTCAGAACAGAAGGGCTCGATGGAAGACAAAGCAGCTCGAGAAAGACTACGATACTCTCAAAAGACAGTTTGATACACTTAAAACTGAAAATGATCTTCTTCAAACACACAATCAGAAACTCCAAGCTGAGGTAATACATAATTCAATAAGTCAACTGCGATGTGTTTGGTTATTTTGTTATCCAACTGATGATCAATTAACGTACTTTTATCCGAAAAGAGTAATCATAATTCGAAGTGAGAAATGAGTTTCTTTATTCGATTAGCAAGAAATTATTGGATTTTTCAGATTCTTTTTCATTCTAAAAAGGTTAAAGATTATAGTTTATATTTTTGATAATAATTATTGAGATCAGAAGTTGCTATCAAGTAGGGTTAATAAACTCGACATGATTCAAGACTTTTCAAAGCATCACTATCTCAAGTTTATTTTTGAAACAGAAATCTGAAAACAATAGCTTTATCATGCTTATCGCATTATACAGAATAATCTTATTTTATTTTAGTTTAATTTAATAAAATAAATGTTTTTTAAAATGTTTTTACAGATAATGGGATTAAAAAATAGAGAACAAACAGAATCAATAAATCTGAACAAAGAAACAGAAGGATCATGCAGTAACAGAAGTGATAACAGCTCAGATAATCTAAGGCTTGATATCTCAACCGCGCCCCCATCAATCGACAGCACATTAACCGGTGGCCACCCACCACCACCACGACACTTCTTCCCACCGTCGCCAGCCACGGGAACAACCACGACGACGGTGCAGTTCTTTCAAAACTCATCAACAGGGCAGAGTATGGTTAAAGAAGAGAACAGTATCAGTAACATGTTCTGTGCAATGGATGACCACTCTGGCTTTTGGCCATGGCTTGATCAGCAACAGTACAACTGAAAATTGCCCTACTTGTGTATTTTTTTATATATCTTGTTTTGAATTTTGATCAGAAGAAGCCATGCGTGTTTCAAAAACTTGAATCTATCGTTAGCTCGCAACCAAACACCACCCAGTATTATTTTGTTTTTTGTTTTTTGTTTTTTTAATATATGTAAAACAATGGGTAAAAGCCAACTTATTATATAAAAAAACACTCTACCATTATGGCCCAACATTTTAAATATATATATATTGTTTAGTCGTGGGTACTGGCACCATGTGGTCGTAGTCGTCATATTCAGAAGTGGGAAGAAATAAATGGAATACACAATTGAAAAGGACATTTTCCATGAAACGAATTACTATATTTATTATTATTTGTTTTAATCCATGAAATAAATTCTACATATGTCATGATTTGGTCGAGCGGGTTAAAAGACCAAAAGAAATGATGGGACAAAATCTAGACGAGTTAAAAGAAAGAAAAAATTGAAAATTGCAATCACGAGACCTTACAAAAGATAGTACGATATTTTAGTCTGATGATGCAGCAGACCATCAATTTCATCACCTTTTTTTTCTTCCTTTTCTTACCCTTGCAATATTATTTTAGAAAAAACTGTCTATTTAGACACCAAATGTTGGACCATGTGACTATAGACTCATAAAAAATTCGTAATGGTCTAAATATACACCAACTTATATAAAATATCACACGGCATCACAATCTATAGTATTTTGGTCTAAATCATCAAACCGTTAACGGATGTTAATTTTTCCGTGAGATTTGCTGATGTGGCATTGTTGTGCTGGATTTTGATGTCATGTCAGACCAAGTAACATCATTGAAACTATGCGGGATGAGTTAGATTCAACTGTAACGATTGGAATGATGTGGTAGAAGTTGCCATATGAACCAATACGAGATAAGAAGTCATTGTGGAGAGACATTGAGTAAAAACATATAGAGGATGAATGAAGCTTGCAAGTGAACATTTTTTGTGTGGATATCTTCATAGAAGAAGGGGCTGGTGATCCAATCATTCCTGGAGATGCTGATGATGATGAAGCCGAGGAGAGTTCAGAAGATTCAGACTTTCATAGGATGAAGAAGACACTGAGCGAGACTGTCCTTAGACGATTTATTGTTCCCTTTGTAATGGGCTAATGGTTGGTTTATGCTTTATTGGAAAAGACAAAACTGGTTCATGTTCAATTTTTGGTTCAATGTTTTTTGTTCAATTTTTGGTTCAATTTTTAGGTCTAGAACTTTGGTTTAATTATTTAATTGGAGTTTTAGCCTATCAATATTGGGTCTGGCCCATCAATATTGGATCTGACCCAACCAAAAAAATAATGTGGATACTGACATGGCATTTAAGTCCAGCACAACAATGCAACGTCAGCAATTTTCACGAAAAAACTAACATCAGTTAACGGTTTGATGATTTAGACCGGAATACTATAGATTGTGATATCGTGTGATGTTTTATATAAGTTGGTGTATATTTAGACCATTACGAATTCTTTGTGAGTCTATAGTCACAAGCTCCAACACTTGGTGTCTAAATAGGCAGTTTTTCTATTATTTTATTGAATAGTATCACTCAGTAACCATATTTTTATTTTCTTTGCCAAATGGGAGAATGACATTTTCATGACTATATTGATTTTTCAAATTAATACTGATTTCACATGTGTTATCAACAAATTCATGTTATTTGATCGACTGTCATACTCTTATTTTTTTCCTTTACATAATATCAAGTTTTAGATTATAAAAAAAAAACCGACTTGATGAAATGCTTTTCTTCCCGATGTGCATAGTTTGTAATTCCTAGCAAACGATTTTGTTTGGCCAGCTTTTAATCTAAGAAGACATAATGTATCTGCTGGTTTAGTGTTTTCAGTATATCCGGTTAAATTTTAATAATAATTTTAAATTAATTAAAAAAGAAAACAAATGCATTTCTTATTTACGAAATTACGTCTTACTCTTTTTTTGTTTATTACCAAAACCTTTATTTATTTTATTCTGTACTTCCTTGTTTTCTTCATAATCCTACATCATTATCTGCAAATTATAGTGCTTGATTTCTCACTCACAATTTCAAATTGAAATCACATCTTGGGAATATTAAAGAACATTAGCATAAAAAAAATGTAGGAGTGATTAAAAATGTGATTAGAGTGAGGGAAACAGCTAGAGACATAGAAACACAGAGATTCCAAAGGAGATAGAGGAAACGGACAAAGAGAGTTGGAAGAAAGCAAACAATTTGGGGTTGGAAAGTTGTCACTCTCCTTTTTAATCGACTCTTCCCCTTTTAACCCTTTTTCCCTCTTCCACACTCAAATGGCCGACACTTTTACACTCTTAGAAATTTCTAAGTCTCGAATCTTTTTTCACTCATAAATTTCAAAAACTTTACTATCTATGTATATTTCAAACAAATTTGAGCCAATCATTATTAAGGAAATCAATTACATTACATGCATTTGTTTGTAACTACAAAAGGATGTAATTAGAAATACATATAGCTTGTTCGGTATTGAGATGATGTCGACAAAAGAAAGTTGTAAATAAAAAAGTTGCTTGGGACCTAAAGATATGTTGAGAGACTAAGGCCAACATTGCTTTTAGCGATGTTGAGGCAAAAAAAATGGTCTTCATATATAGGCTGTAGGTCCATGCATAATTTATAATTTCTTTACGTTGGTTTTTTCTAAAGAAATATAGCAGCGTTGCCTACCTCTTCAAAATCAAGAGCTGTCGTAGCTCGGAATCCCCAACAAAATAAAAATTAAATGATGTCTTTTTTGTGTACTGAAAATGATGTCTTAATGCTCATTAAATTTGAAAATCAACAAAGTTTTGAACACATCATCTAATTTACGTAACTAGTTAACTTATATCTAAAAGATCCTCTTAGGAGAATCTTTGTTTTTAAGGGATACTTTAACCACAGTTTTCTTTGTAAAAATCACAAGTTTGGTATGGGAAAAAAGGAAAAGATATTAAAACATGTTATGAATCTTGTTGCGGAAGAGGTTATGAGTCTAAACCCAACACTACGTGGCTCCCAGGAAATTTTTTTAGTGTTAACTAAAAAATACATTGTTAATGATGTGCTGCAACTCCAATAAAACAAAAATGGTTATATGATCAAAGTTCCAACACCCACTAGGCCTCTAGTCTCCAATATAATTACAAGAATTAAAAGAAAAAAACGAAATGAGTTGGTGCGACCCACTAGAACCACCCACTTCGTTTCTATAAGTACAGATTTCTGTTTAGCTAACCTTTTGTGTTTGCTTTGCTTCTTTGGCTAATGGACCCTTTGGAAACTTGGATGCTTCAACTACACTTAAATGCTTTATCTATTCTCATCTCTTCCACGTAATTTACGTATAAAGTGTACTCATTTGAATGGACTTCCTTATGTGATAATCCTATATCACTGAATCGTACGGTAAAACATTCCTTGAATTTGCTGTCTAGTTACTTGATAAGTTAATATTTGATACGTATATTCAAAACTTTATGCTTTAAGCTCTCTGCCTAATTAACTAAAAACTTTCGATACAATACGAGTTCAATACTTAAATATAGATACATTCGCCTTAGTGTGGTTTCAATAAATTTTATAAACAACCACAAGCTAACTAGCCATACCTGAGCAGCTTCGTAAGCTTTTTTTCTAAATGACCATAAATTAACTAATTTCTTAAACGACCACTAGCCAACCGCTGTAAGCTTTCAGTTTTGAAAGTATTGTATTCTGTTTCTTCATACTTAAATTTTTTGCTATTCAAGTTCTAAACGAAATTTTTAAACGAGTTCTTCATATTCATATTTTTGCTATCATCACCCAATTTCCAAAAAAGAAAAGTTTTAAACGAAAATCAAGACTTTATATTGACAAGAGTTGTGTGGACACAAAACTCAGGGGTCAAATCCATCAATTACGTTCAGAAGCGTAATTATATGGACAGGACGCTTATTCGTACAATCATCTTTGGTAGTTAATATTTAGGAATTCACAACGTTTTATAAATAAACTGAAGCAAAATATCTCTGAGACATGCTACGTACAAGGTTACAAGTCTAGGAACTGACCTTCCAATGAAAATAAATATTAAGGTAGTTTAATTCGTAGTCGGTATAGGAAGTATTTATAACTGACTAAGCGATAATAACTTTTTTTTTATGGGCATAATCCCGTAAATCTCCTCATGCATGAAACCAAGAGCATGTTATATAGTTCCGTCCCAAGAACCACTCGAACCGATAATCTCTAAACTTTGGCAGAGATCTTTAATAATAATTGAGCTATTGGCTCTTGGTTTAGTTTAAAATTACAATGCTAATGTAACCTTTTCATGATTACTGGTTAGTGTCTAATTTTATTATAGATAAAATACTGATTACTGACTCAAAGAGGTAGTAAAATACTAGAATCGGTAGAGGAGGATTAAAATCATCTAATCCATTTTATAGTAAGATTTGTTTTGAGACTTTAGTTTTTGTGTCATAAATTTCACGGTTTTTAGATTAAGATTTGTAGCCTAGTAGTTTGTACTAGTGTCGTCACTGTGTCACCGTCTGGGTTTGAGTCCAGGTTAGTGCATATTGCATAATTGTTGATTAAAAATATATTACGGTTTTAAAGTCTGATGCAAAATTTAAACAGAACTGCAATTTTTTTATTAGTTTTAGTGTTTAATTAGAAAGATGAAATTGTTAATTGCATTACTTTTTTTTAACATCAAATCTTTATTGATCAAACTGGAATAATACGAAACAATCGAACAAAGTATCAAAGTAATTAAAACTAGAAGACAAAACTCAACAACACAATCTTAACCGTAAAGATTTCTAGTGATGATATCTTGCCTCACGATTGATTTTATCATGAAACCAACTTGGACCACCTAAAGAGAGATAAGATTGAAAGCGACCATCCCGAAGTATACTCGAAGCATTGTCCATGGCTAATTGATTAGCCTTTGGGTGAACCAACTCATAAGATATGGAGGAGAACTGCGAGCTAAGTACATGAATGGAGTGAAGTAAAAACATGTACTTAGGCCAAGCAGACAGTGATAAAATAGCCTTCATAGCTGCTTTACAATCCATTGTAATGAGAACAGACTCGTAGTGAAGGTCACACAAACATTGTAGAGTCCAAACAAGGCATCATAGTTCAGCCGTTATTTGATTTATGGAACCTGTGAAAGCATCACGCGAGTGAGAGAAGGCCATCCCATATTGATCCCGGACAATCCAAGCACCGCTAAAGTGATGATAATCTGATCTCCAATGAGAGTTTATATTACACTTAAGTGTGTCTATCAATGGAGGAGACCACTTGGTATCTAAATAACTCGGCAACGAGGAGCGACTTTGAGTTGTACTATGTTCTTAACTCTGTATTGCGAACCACAACATCACGTCATGTTTAACTTCTTGAATCAAAGCTTCATCATCTCTTTTTTTGTGCATTAAACACAATCTTGTTCCGAGATTTCCATATTGACCAAAGAAACTAAGGAATCCCGTGTCTAATAATGGCATCCAGGCCTGGCGAAGTCATCAAACCAAACACAAACACCATATTCATTGTGAGAGAATTAGAGAACTCATTAGGAGGAATATCAATACCCACAACATTCCATAAATCTGTAGCTGAATCACACTCAAATAAAACATGTGAGATTGTTTCCAACGCATTCCCACACAATTTGCATCGGTCCTCCACGTTCATACCTCTGTTCCGAAGTTGTGAACCCACCACAAGAGCTCCATAGAGATTCCTCCACAAAAACATTTTTATTTTAGCCTATGTATCTAACAATCATACCTTTCATTTAAGTTGGATACAAGTCTGATAACTCTCTGAAACTGGCACCACTGCACTAGCAAGTGCCTGAGTTAACCATTGTCCGCTTTTTACTGTGTAAGCACCATGCTCGGTATGTACCCAGATGAAATGATCAGGGCAAGAATACACACGGCGTCATAGCCATAATCTGAGTGATGTCCCGAGGAAAGAAGAGGGTATTTACCTTTTCCATATTCCAACTGTAATCCGTTAAAAAAAATTCGGAAACATTTAAATGAAGGTTCATCATGGTTTCTTTTTATATGGTGTTCTCGGATGCTTGTCCATTATCGACTTATCAAGCCAAACTTTGGTAGAAGAACCATCTCCAAACTTAATAAGAAATTATTTCAAAAGTTTCCTGTCATGTACTAAGCTTCATCAAGCATAAGACGGACGGTAACCTTGCCCACAAGACAAAATCCAATTTAGCAAAGTAACGACTCTTATATAACTGAGCTAAGAGGGAATTTGGTTCATTAAGAACCCTCTAAGCTTGTTCAACCAACAAAGTTTGATTAAAATCTTCGAGGTCTCTAAAACCCAAACCACCTTTAACTTTTGTCTTACACATCTTTTTCCAGGAAATCCAATGTACGTATTTTTCGTTTATTCTCACACGCATTCCACAAAAAATTAATCATATCACTAGTAATTTTCGGTATTGAACTTTAGAAACTTTGAAAACATAGTATACACCGAAAACACCATAGTTATGGATGTAAGAAGAAAGGTTAATTGCATTACTAAAATAAAGTTCTTATAAATAGTTCTAATATGATTAGTCATTTATTACTAATGTATAAAACTTTTAACCGACGAAGAAGCAAACCATGTGATAGAATCTGAAACCCTAGAGGATGTCACAATATTTTAAAAGTTGACGATAAAATGGTAAAAGATATCGAGTTTGTTAAATGCGCCATTATTCATTAATTAATGTGAGAATCTTTATGGGATCATGTGCATTTTCTTAATTTAATCTTTTGCAGCTTTGCTGGATATATATTAATTTCTCATTTTCTATAAATAATCTCTTTTGAAAATATCATTTGTATATTTAATTTTGGCATTTTTGGTGACAGTGTATCAGATGCCAATATGCATTTATCAACTATTTTTATATGATTATGGTGTGGCTACAACCAAACAAAGAATTACCCGTAAAGAAGAGCTGGCTATGTGGCCATGTGCTTGCTGCTTCCATTCCCTTATTAACTTATATACGCACTTCCAATGGAAAAATGGCCCAGAAAAGAATATCAACTAAAAAGTAGATAAGATCACCATATATACTTTTTAGTTTTTCTTTTAACTTATTATGCAACGATCAATTAGATAATTGGTTTTACCATTTCGTTTTTATGCTATCTTAAAATTTATTCGAGAATTATATACCATGAAATGTCAATTTAAAAACTTATATATTTTTCAAAGATAAACTATATAAGAGATGTATTCATGATATATATTCGGTATCATGTTATCTTTTTTTTTTTTGTTGAAAATTGTCAAAATATATATTTTTTTTTTAAAAACCGTTTTACATGTAGTTCATACTAAGAATTTATATAGTATCGAAAAACTGTTACATATATATTCGGTATCATGTTAAACAGTGTTAAAATGTTTGTAATGTTAATATGAGCAAGATAATACATTATTATTGTATTTTATGGAGAATAAAATAAAGAGAGATAAGGAAAAAAGAAAGATGGGATGCATGTGACTGGCAATGACATGAAGGATAGTGGTTCGATGTTTTGGACTTTGTTTAAGTGTTAGCAAACGATCTTTCGTTGCCATTTCACGTTGCCACATATTTTTATACTTTTTCATTATAATTTTTTTGTTTTAATTTTTTGTATTTTGTCAACGGTCGAATTACGGTATATCTTTGTACACACATAACATATATGATACAAAAACTCAAGTTGGACTTTGGGACAGCTTTCGTGAGGGATCTTCTTATTTGAGTGAAGAATAACGAATATTGCCAAAAACAAGGTCTGAGTTATACATTTGAACTCTTAACCCGGCTTGATTGGCTCGAATCAAAGAGTACTGTATGCTTTTAAATCATAAATTAGATAGTGTGCTTCCAATATTTGATTTCGTTTTGGGTTACAAATAATAATAATATTTGTTCGACAAGTGCAACAAGTATCCGGAATGCAATATATCATCATGAGTATATATATTAGTTTGTGTCCGATCAAGAAGATTTGATTACCTACTCCAAATGTGAATTTTTAAGAAATAGCACTTTTTGTGATGTCATTTAAAAATAAATAAATACCAATTCTGATTTTTTGTCCAAAAATACTTATTTTAAACTTAGCGCGTAACACTTGTAATATTTTTTCATGTTAAAACATAAAAACTAATACAGATTTTATTACTATAACTATCTTATTTTATATATATATATATATATATATTGTATATGATATTACGAAAATATTTAAAGGTGATATTTTACAAATTGACAACAAGTAATAGTTTAAACTGACAACACGTAATCATTTTTTTTTGGAAAAATGATAAATATTTTATTTTTGAAATGATCTAATTATAAAATGGCTTTTGAATATATAGGCCTCAAAGTTTTTATTAGTCGTTGCATTTGCGCTTAAAAAATCTTTTTCACCCCTATAATAATATTGTAAATTGAAAACGCGAATGCCAAAACAAAATTGACGTTCCTTTCATTTGGTATTAGTCTTAACGAAATTTTGTAAAACATAAGAAAATTTTGTGAATATGGTTTTTGAAAATACTCTGACAAACCAAACTTTTTAGAACACACATTTTGTACCCATGTCCTTCAAAAGTTGATGGGCTTACCATTATTGGACTTTATCATTTTCTGAAGCCCGCTAGCTTTAGTAAACCGTAGCCAATTAGCCATACACCCTTTTCATTTGTTCAAGAAAGAGAAAGGCAGAAAGCATATGAGCTGCATGAAAAAACAAGAAGTCATGATAAAGGACGTTTGACTCACAAGATGCATGGTTTAAAATTTCAGAGTAAGAGAATTCGAAGGTTTTTGCTTGGAGGAAAAGCAATAATTGCTCTCTCGAGAGAGAGAGAAATGTTAATTGACAATTTGACTTCCTTTTCACTTTTGGATGTAAACTTACGCGAATGCCAAACGTTGTAATCATTCTACATGTTTTCAAAGTTAATATCGCGACACACATATTCAACACCAAATTGATCTCGTAGCAGGAGTAACATTACCAAATCGAGTTTTAAGAAAAATCAATCAGTGTGAGACAACAACTGCGATATGGTCTTTGTTGAACAAGTTGTATACATAGACTTCTTCGCCCAACATGATGTATCTACAACTCAAATTTTATATTTTCAAGATGTCAGATTCAAAGACAATAGATGAGAATGTAAATGACTTTCTCAAGTTGGCTACAAATTTAAACAATCTAGGTGTAGAAGTTTTAGAAGAAGTTCACGCAATCTTGTTGTTGAGGGGAAATAGAAAACTCAGCGCGTAAGTATTACGCGCCCCCAAATTCTCTGCAAAAGGCGATCTAGGTC